>NAJL01000058.1:0-139897 GCA_005059885.1 Salinomyces thailandicus | reverse complement strand
GCAAGGGAGAAGGCAATTGCTGAAGCTAGCCTTACTATCCAAGACCTAGAACAACAGTTCTCAGATATTGGACAGGTTGACGAAGACCTGAACATCGAATAGAGGCAGTTATCAGGGGACAACACCGTAGAGGGCGAAGGGGTAGATTAGAGCCTTGGTGAGAGAGTCGAGACGGAGGCAGAGCTTCCGGGGTGGGAGGACGCGCTCGTAAACCACGAGACCACCACAACCGATAATTACGTCGGACAACTTTCTGACCCATTCGATAGTATACAGCTATAGGACAGACAATGTTTTGTATTGTCTACTCGTAATCTACGAGTTTGCATCAAGGTGTAAGTGGCTATCCTATACAAAATCTTTGAAGTTCTAAAAGTGACATCATCGATCTTTGGGTGGTGTCGATCCTACGACGGTCACCTACGTTACACCTAGGTAGCTTAGGTAGGCACGCTTAACATGACACTGACGCTGTCACGGTCGGACGTTAGGACGTTAGTAAGAATGCAAACGGGAATAGGTACGGTCTACTACGGCTACCCTACAGACAGGCTATATAATTAGGACGTCGCTCGAACGACTGCGGATGTAGTTCAGAGCGGATTTCTCAAGTGAAGCTGACCGTCGGCATACTTACCTAGGTACCATTGTACAAGCGGCAGCACTATAGGCACGTTAAAAAGCAGCTTAGTAAGCTATGGCTCTGACTGATGCCTAAGGCAACAAAATACAACAGGTCCGTGTCTCCTCATCCCATGCGAATCCTTCCACTTCTTTATGTAAGGGAATGCGAATTATCTGTCTGAACTATGACTAGCCTAGAACATCGACGTATTTTCTATTGCGGTGGCAATATTCGGCCCCTACACTCTCCGAACCCCAGCACGACCTCTCCCTGGCCATTCTCACACCACCCTTCCATAACAATCTCATCCCCATCCTCAATATATCCCTCCTGATACTCCCCGCTCGCCCCCTGCGGCATGACCTGCGTCTTCGTTCTCTCCGCCTCATACAAACATCCTAGCTCACATTTCTCACCCTGCTCGTTCCTGCCAGACCCGGAGATCGTACCCGTGCCGATCAAATCTCCAGTCTCCATACTACAGCCCGAAGCCGCGTGGTGCGTAAGCTGCTGGTAGGGCGTCCAGTAGAGGTACTTCAAGTTACTCGCGCCGAGGACGTGTTCCTGACCATTACGGTTCAAGCGGATGCGGAGCTTGATATCCAACGCGCCGTCTCCTTGACCAGGCCAGGTGAGATGAGGGAACGGCGCGGGATCTTGCTTCGTATTTGGGGGGCACGAAAACGGCTCTAACGCTTCCATCGGCACGATCCAGTTCGAGATACTCGTCCCGAAGCCTTTGGAGTGGAAAGGTCCTAGCGGTCGCATCTCGAATAATTGATGGTCTCGTGCGCTCCAGTCGTTGAGCATCACAAAGCCGAAGATGTGTTCTCTGGCATCCCCAATGGGCATGCTTTCGCCGTAAGGTACTGGCTGCGAGACGAAGTAGCCCATCTCGAGCTCGAAGTCCAGCTTCTTCGTTGGGCCGTACTCCGGCTGCGAGTCAACGCCGGCGGAGAAGTAGACGTTCTTTGGCCGGGGAATGTCATGGGGCGTTGGTAGAACAGAGGAGACACGAGAGTTGTAGACGCTAGGGGCGTACCACCAGTTCTTGGCTATGGCCGAGGAAGTCATCTCGCCGGAGCACTTGATTGATGTTAGCAATCAAGGAATTTCAAGAGTACGGCTGGCGAAGTGGGCAGCTTACGTTCTGGCAGTGCTCGAGACTAGTGTAAAAGTCTGAGAAACCGCTCGTCTTCATCGGTAGGTGGTTCGTTACGCCATCGAGTTCTACGAGGCAGTCGGCCGGTACTTGGCCAGCCTTCAAGTCCTCTTGCAGCTTCTCCCTCACAGCTCGTCGGGTCGGCCATGGCAGAGCGGCGAAGCTGTTCAGTGCGGGCTCCGAGAAGAGCTGAGCGAGCATGAAGTTATGCCCGCTCTCAATGTCGAAGAGCTTGCCGGCTTTGGCATATTTAGCGAGGTCCAGAGCGTGCTTCCCAATGGCTACAGCGCAGCGAGGTTTCGGTTCGGAGGACGTAGAAATGACGCCGTACGGGAGGTTGGCGAGCGTGTATGGGGGCTGATCCAGTGCTGGGCTTGCCATGTTGACACGGTCCTAAATGGATGGCTTCTTCGTTTTGGAGATGTGTACTCAAAAATGTCGTTAGGTATCAAATAGGAGGTGTTTGCTTTACCTATTGCTGCGGTGAGATACACTTCGGCCCCGCAGCACGACGGTGGAGCTGTTCGTCGACGTAACGTCGGAAGTCGCTGTTACAGTACTACCTATACGAAGTACTGACGGACGTTGTTCTTGAACTAGATCGCCAGTGAATGCCAGAAGCAGAGCAGGCCGCGGAGCCAGTCAATCCATAGCGGTGCGATTGATGCGAAATCCTTTCAAAGGCGACGGGGGAGCACATATCCTCGTGAAGACCGCCCGAGGCATGAGCCGCGATCGATACCTCATTATCTCCGCTATATACAAGGTCAGTTCGGCAGCAGACATCAGGGTAAAAGGCTCATGAGTCGTCGCGAAAAAGCTACCTATGTGGATTGTATCGTCAAGTGGAAAGATGTTATCGACTTTCGACGGCGGCAGGTGATAGCATTTGGTGGTTCCCAAAGCCGCCGCCAACATGAGTCACTGTCTACAAGGCGTGAATGCCAAAGTAAGAGACTTGACGACTTGAGCTTCTGTCCGGATTCATACCAAGACATTGGCTTGTCTACCGGGAACGAAGGGACAGCCTCTCTGATTCTCTCCCATCTCGACACGCACAGCCATCAAACAATTTGAACAGCCTCTCTGGAAGTCTAATAGGCCGCCTTAAACCAGGATACTGCCTCAGAACGGAAGATCATCGCTTACGTGACCGTCGCTCATTGAAATCAGTACAAGGGGTGACCTTCGCCACCATCATGATCGAAGCCAAAAACCAAGACATAATAGTCCGCGCCCCGCCCTCCCTCATGTCCCTCCCAGGCGAACTGCGCAACCGCATCTGGCGCTTCCTCATCGTCCGCGACGAACCCTTCCCAGCCTTCGCCAAGACCGGCTCCCTCCAGCACCGCGCCTTCGTCCCTTGGATTGCGCATACATCCCGCAGCATCCGGCATGAGGTCCTATCGATCTACTACAGCGAAAACAGCTTTCTCTACGACAGAACAGGCAACGAGATCAAAGACCGGCTGAAGATGCAGCAGTGGCTTAAAACGGTGATGCCTTTTGTTAGGGCTATTTGTACGTATGGTACGTTCGGATACTCGCCGCCGTATGCGCGGGGCCGGAGTCATGTTGAAAGGGTGCTTTTGCAGCTGAACGGGGTTGAGCGTCGCGAGATTACACAGTCTGAGACCTTTGTGATGCATGACATCGACTCCACTGGCTGCGTGATGTACATCCGTTCCGAGCCTGCTACGAGGGGTGGCTTGTCTCCAGAAAGTATTTACGACCAGCAAGCACAACGACTCGAAGGACTTCTATGCAGATCCTGCTGCTTCCTAGTCTCGCGAGAAACAGGTCTGTTAATCGACAGAACCGCTGCAAGAGCGGCTGAGGCCGCACGCAAGCAGTGGACCAGCGAAGCAGTCGCAGAAGCCGCAGAGAAAGCGGCGGTGATGAAAAAAGTACAGGACCTGGTATCGGCAAAGAAGGCTGAGTGGCAGCAACGTCTAGATCGTCGGGTCCAGGAGGATGAGAAGGAAGTTGCACGCGAAAAGCTGAAAGTTGAAATAAGAGAACTCGTGGCTTCCCGTGGTGCTGAAAGTGTGCGTGAAGATAAGATCATGCAGCACCGGATAAGGATACTGGGGATATCTGAAGATGACTTGTGATTTCATCTTCGTGGTCGTCGCTGGCAGCAGCTCGATAAGCCGCTTGGCCTCGTATCTGAAGTCCTCGAAATGACAACCGACAAAGATCTGGCGTTGGTGAATGTTCTATCGTCAGTGTACCGCCCACTGTACGAATGTCGCGGCAAAGAGACCGCCTACTCCTCTTGGTTGGCTCTAGCTCGCTGGTGCCGTGGTCGACATGGCTCGATATCGTTAACATTAGTAACGTCAGCATCGATGATGAAAGCACACGGGGAGCACCAGCATCCTTGGTATTGGTCCAGCAAGACTTCGAATTCAAGAGCACGAATGTAACAGGGGTATCTTCCACAGGAGACCAAAAAAATGTACCCGGCCTGAGGCTGTCACTCGACTAATGGCGAAGAGAAGAACCCCTGTTAGTTAAGTTGTTCTCACGGCGCCCGATAACGAGCACAAAGAAGGAGATGATACCTGACGCGCCTGGTCCCCTTACAGCACAAAGTGTCGGGAGCAGGACTATGAAGAATGTACGGTAAGCCGATTGTGCCAGAAAATGTAATTTCCTTGACGAAGCAATGACAGTTCATGTGGAGCATGTCTTGCTGTACCGAAGCCGCTGCATGCAGCCTCTCCTACCAACTCGACCTGTGAGTACACACCGGGCTCATCCCAGCCCATTACCCTGCACGCTCCCCACCGTCGATTACCACCACATCGACAATCTTGATGCCGACCATCACCGCAACCTCCACCGTCGCCTCAGAGAAACGAGCCACCACTATGCTTAACCATGTGAGCCTGCCCACCATTCCCCACCTGACCCTGACCCTGACCCTGAGCCATCCCTTCCAACTCCACAAACACGGCCTTCAGCCCCTGTAACTTCTCATAAACCCTGGTCCCCCTCTTCAACATCTCAGTCAAACTCAACTCCTCCCCACGATCCAGCTTGACAAGCCCATCAAGCACCTTCAAACCCCTCGAAACCTCCTCAAGCGCATTCTCCCTTCGAACCTGCAACTCAGCGAAAATGCTTACAGAGCTGCCGCCACTCGCGGCATCCTCCGTGATGAAACCGCTCGTGATCTCCACAATGGCGCGGCATTCGTCCGCGGCGTACTGGCAGTGCAGGTGAATGTCGAGGGCGGGCGCCGCGACGGCGCTGTGTTCGCTAGTGTCCCAGTCGTCGGTGAAGCCGTCGAGGGTGGTGAGTTGGTGGAGGGCGTTGGCTGCGGTGATTTTGGCTTGCATGATGGTGCGGAGGGCCATGCCTGGGGAGTGGGGCGTTTGCGGTGGTTCACTGGGAGCTTGAGGCTCAGGTTCGGGTTTGGGTTCAGGTTCAGGCTTAAGGTCTGGTTCGGGATGGCGCCAGCTGTTGATGAAGGTTAGCGAATTGCTTTTGAGGAAAAACGGATTGGGTTGGTCTGTGTACTTTTTGAGGTCTTCTTGTTCGATTGATGTTAGGGCGAGGTAATGGATCAAACGTCGGCAGAGCGGCGAGAAAGACATGGGTTGATTGCGAGTGTCAAGTTGAGCGTTTTGAAGAAGAGGCACAGGAAACAGAGCCCATGTAGTCAGGTCATGTCGAGATCCCGCAGCTCTGTGGTCCAAGCTTCGGCCACAGAGCACCAGACACTCTTGTGTTGACTGCGAGGCTCAAAAGACATGCACAAATGTAACAGGTGAAGCTGCTATATGCGTCATCATAGCTTCTCGATCTTCTGCAGCATCGTCTCTGTCCGTTCCTGTAGTGCCTCCAGCCTGCCCCTTACCACCCTCGCTCTCAGATCAGCCATCTCGGCATTCTCGAGCAATTCTTTAGCATCTGTAGCCACCCTCCCCGCGTCATCCAGACGCTCGCACATCTTCTTACATTGCTCGGCGAAGCTCGCCTCGTCGTTGTCGTCCTGTTCTGCGGCGACGGCATCGGTGACCAGATCAATGACAGCGGCAGAATGCTCGATGACCTCAGCGCAGGCATGAGCGATATCCACAGCCTCTTTGAGCCCTCCTTCGCTGCCGCCGCATGCTTTGTTGATCGTGATCACGTTTGCCATCAGCTCTTCAATCACCATCGCATCGCGGATGTTGTTTCGGGCCGCGTAACGCACACTCTTCAGCGTAAGAGTCAAGTCGATGGCAAATCCATACGTCCCGGATGTCTGATTCTTCCTTGGCCTGGATGCCGTCGGCTCCTGCTCAAACATGGGCTGATATTTGAAGACCCTACGCGCTGCGTCTTCGAGAAGCCATGTCCGACGGGACCGCCGAATGCGCACCTGTCCGTCGTCGCTGTAATCTTTCTTGATACTGTTCAAAGCGAGAATAGGCGAGCCGGATTCCACAACGCGAGCCTTCCTTCGTGGTGACCGTGAAGATGGCGACATTTTATCTTCAAACTTTGATCGATGGATGTCGTTCAGAAGAGCGATCGCGGGGTGAGGCGGTAGCACTGTTGAGATGACGCTCCAGAGAATGCAAAAGAAGCACAGCAAGTGTCAGGCCCACAGGTAGCAAACGATGTCTCAAATTCACTCTCGCCGGGCCTTGTTGAGTAGTGAACATTGACGACTCTCGTCATCGCGTAGGCTCGGAAGTTATCAAGTCGGTTGGTGTCTCGGCGAGCGCCATAACGAAAGTTTCTGTTCTAGACGAGGCCAGAAATTCGATGATCGATTTTCCACACGCTGCAGGATGCAGTGGCCCCTCTTTCAGGAGAGCATCCAGGAGATGGCGGTAATAAGCGGTACGATCGCGCAATAGAATGAGCTGCGGAACGAAGTCGAAGGATCATGAACGCAGCTCCTGGCAGTCTCGCCTGGTCAACAGTGGCAGTGGATAACGACCCTCACCTCGCAGCTACTTCGTGGATACCCTCCAGCAAAGCTCGAACTGCGGTAAGACAACGTCCTGAGACTCCACATCATCCCTCGACCTCCATCTTCGTGACATACTGCCCAGGCACCACAACCAAGCCAACAAATCTCTTCTTCATGTCGACTTTTACGTTTCCGCTCCTCCCAGCTCGCTCATGCCTGTCTGCAGCCAGTTGTACATCGGCTTTCGAAGGCTGCCGATATTCGTGCGTCATGGCGAGAATGATGTTGCGCTCGTTGTCCGTACATTTCATCTGGCCGACGAACATCCGGCCATCGGTGATGTGAATGTGGAGTGTTTTGTTCAGAAAGGTATTGAGGTAGGACTCTGCGTCTTCTGCGGCTCTTTCGGATGCTTTCGATAGTGCAACGAGTGCGGCTGTGGACATTCTCGACCTGGAAAAGGTGGTATTGATCGTGATGCTGGATGAGATGGGAGGTGAAGTTCGAAGTCGGAGCATGTGAAGGCGCTCGGGCCAACGCGGCTGTCGCCCTCCATGTTCTCTTCCATCACGACGTTCTTACCTTGCAGTACTAACACGTGCACCGACGAGGATTTTCACCTGCGTGCATGGTATGACACGGCAAACCGTCTAGCTCGGAGGATATGGCAGTGACATGGACGGGCGGGGCACACAGGCGAGCGGCAGCCACTGGGAGCTACCGGGCTCGATG
The DNA here is from genome assembly GCA_005059885.1 of Salinomyces thailandicus. Lineage (NCBI taxonomy): Eukaryota > Fungi > Ascomycota > Dothideomycetes > Mycosphaerellales > Teratosphaeriaceae > Salinomyces > Salinomyces thailandicus. The sequence goes on along the minus strand of NAJL01000058.1, from coordinate 132,463 downwards.
AGAGACCACGCGACCGGCCTGCAACACATGTCTCTGCACCCTGGCCAATCCTTGACCTCAGAGGCACCGCAGTTTAGTGCTCAGTCCGGTGGATACGCTGGAACATACGCTCGCGATGGGCTGCAAGATGGAGGAGGGCGTCTCCCAGGCCGGGACGTCCCCGATGTGCCGACGGGACTACAGCAAGGCGCTCCTCCAACACATGATTACGTCGCGAGAGAAGTTGCTCGGACAGTTCTGCGGAACACGGATGATCTGTACCAGGCTTCGTGGGCTGCCAAAGTCTTAGATCCGCTCCTGGAAGCGGAGCTCTGTCGGACAATCGCTCGGCACATCGAAGGCCGTGACAACCACCAGCAGAAGCCCAAGAAGAAGCGAAAGCGTCGGCACGTTGAAGAGGAAGCTCCCCAGCCCGAGCAACCAAGCGTGCTAGCCGACGTAGACCAAACACAAATGGTCGCATTCGAAGCGCCAGTTGGGCAAGAAGGGGCCGATGCGATGGTAAGATTTGTGTGCACGGAATGTGGTACACGGGACACAGCGCGGTGGAGGAATGGTCGGAATGGCAAGGTGTGCAACGCCTGCGGGATTGCATACCTGAAGAAGCGCAAGAAGGAGAAGCAAGCGATAGAGGACCAGCAAGATGGCGAGGGAGACGATGGTTCACGCCCGATGTGGGCTGGTGAGCAATATACTGATTCTGGGATGTCGTCTCATGCCACAAGATATCCAGGTGCATAAAGTCTAAAACAGCAAATTTTGGCTCACTGTACACACTCTCGACCTGGGAGTTCCATTTTGGAACCGGGAACCTGTAACGAACACAGCACCCAGACGGGAGCTGTGACTTCAGACGCTCGGGGCGCTGGGAAAATGGCGTCTACCTGGGTACTTTCCTTCTCCCACCTGACACTTCACGCTTGCATTCAGCCGCCATTGCTACGTAACCCCCAGCTGCTGCAGGTACAGTGTCAAGCTCACGGTAAGTGTATGAGGCACATACGTATGGCGGCGCAGTCGCCGCCACTGAGTTCTCTTCCTACCTTGCTTTACTCCTTCCAGCCAAGAGAAATGTCTACAGCACGTGTTACAGAAGCAAATCAACCCTCTCCCGCCCCATTCCTTCTCTTGCAATACATTGAAGACCCGGGATGATGTCGTCTCAGCTTGCGCATCTCTACTCGATTCACTCGGGGCAAGCTCTCACCGCAATATGATCTAGTAAGAGTAGGCAGCGCAGGCACAATATGTACGCCCACACCCGCGCCACCCTCTCACCCACACAACACCATTCACCTACAAGAAACCCGCAGTCGACGTCCGCCCCGTCTCAAGCGACACCCACCGATTCTCCCTATCGACGTCCGAACTCTGCAAATTCAGTAAACCCCTGCTCTCACCCCCATACCGCTCGAGAACACTATCCAAAACCTCAAAATCAACCCTCACAGAATCCTCACGAATAGCGCCACCGTAGATGCCATCTAGCCCTCTAATCTGCGCCGGCGTAGCCATCTTGAGAGTTTCAGGGGTGTGGGAAGAAAACATCTGCCGGAAGGCCGCGGTTTTCGCCCGAAGTTTCTGCTCGTCGGTTAAGGTCTTGCTGGCGGGATGGCGGGTGTCGAAGACGAAAGGGCCGGAGCGGAGCTTGTTGTCGCTGCCGTCTAAGAAGACTATTCCCTGGACCTGAGGCGTGCCGGCGCTCTGAGCTTGATTCCAGATTTCGAGGGCGATGCGGCAGCCCTTGCTATGGTCCACGAGGACGACGCTGGAAACGGCGAGTTGGTCGATTGCGGCGAGGATGGTGGCGGGGAAGGTGGAGATTTTGGCGACGGGGCAGGCGGAAGGCGATGGGGCGGAGATCGGGGTGGTGTCGAGCGAGTTGTTGGAAGAGTGGCGTGTAGTCTGAGGCTCGGCAGGCCATGCCGTGGATGCAGACCAGAGCGAAGCTGGCATTTCGGGGGCCAGAAGAGATGTAGCTCACGCCGGCTGGGGTGGTTCCTGACACGGGATCCTGCGTAGACATGGCAGTATAGACAATCAATTGGAGGCCACCTTTGACGGAAGACGATGTCTGTTGGTAGGAAATCGGGCTACAATGCTGCTTGCTTCAGCTCAATAGCTCCCGGGGCTCTGTGCCTTATATTGCAGACGTCAGCTCTTTGGGAGCACTTTCAGCTGACAGAGCTGAAGTCGCAAAAGCCGCGCAAGGTCCTGTAGGTACTGTAGCCATGTAGCGCTACACCAAGGACATCATCAGCATGCAGGAAGAATGACAGTATCTGGATCTAACGCTTCCCACCATTGGAAATATGCTGTCCAGACGGCGACAACGTTCACCAATCCCTGAATGTCATCAGTAGTGCGCCCTCATGTTCGCGAGAGCCGGCAAACACAAGCACAGATCGCGATCGCCACAATTCTTACAAAAGGTGCACTCTCCTCAGACTGCGCGACATCAATATCATCTGCCCTTGTGTACGGTTTGAAGGGAAAATCGACGCGGAACGAAGAAGCGAGGATCGTAACCGCGGCGTGAAAGGCGACTTGCTTCCGACTTCCCGTCTCGCATCTCCGCTTCCTTCTCAATAGCAGACGCTGTTGAACTCAAGTAACGACGACGTCTATCAGCACGAAAGCCCCAGCTCTACCTCAAGCCAAAAAGAGGTCAAAAACAAAGCATACAGCAGGAGGGATTCGCATATGGTCACCCACTATACTACTAATCTCCCGATTCACAGCTTGAGTACACGAGAGCGGACGGGATCGTCTATTTTTCTGTGATCTATGGCCGTATGTAAATAGACCAGGTTTGAATTTATCAATATATGCAGCAACAAATCGTTACCGGGAATAATGCCCCGCCTCGGTCAAGTACCTGTACCTGTACATGTGGTGGGATGTCGAACAAGGTATATCCGAATGTGACGTCGGTATGCGAAGCTGTCTCGTCGCGTGTGAATCGCCTTGGCCGAGAGCTGAAAAGACGGTCAGAAAAGGTAGGTACCTTGGGTAAGGTACGTAGTACTGTATATTCTATGCTAGCATGTCCACTCGGCTAGAAGACCCAACATCTGCCTCTCTCTCAGACTGCTCAGTCGTCTCTTCGCGCCAGCACTGATACCGTCCTAGCGAGCGGTACAGCTTGATATCTAGACATCGCGTGCGTTATCTCGCCTCGGGCCCACTTCGTTGGAAGATATAGCTACCTTATCTACCTACTGGATACTACATAGGTACAACCTGACGTAGTGCCTGCTAGACATCCATCCGTATCGAACATCGTCAATTCTTTTGAACCAGAGCCAGTCTCTGGTGCCTACGGCGCTTTCGCTTTGCAAAGAAGAGCAGATATCCGCCGGGCCTACCGCTACCATGAAGCGCCCTTCGATCAGCGCCCTTCGATCACAGGTCGACGAAAAGGCCCACCACGCCAAACGCGCCTTCGCGAGCTGGCAGGGCTTTAAGGAATGGGTTCAAGTGCCTGATACGGCGCTCGATCAGGTATCTAATGAGGAACCCGAGCTTACCTGTGGATGCGCGAGTATCAAGTCTGACGGTATGAGATAGCATGGCGAGCATAGATCGAGAGTCACGTGGTCGAATGAAGACTTGGATCCGACGCCGAGTGAGAAGCGGACGTGGAAGTGGTATAATTTTGTGATTTTTTACTGGGTAAGTAGTAGGATGTTGTGGGGGAGACGGTATTGAAAGCGAGGAGCTGACGCTCGGTTGCACAGGCCCTGTCGTTCGGGTAAGAGCACCACCACAACCAGACTCAAGCGAGCGAAGACATGACAGAGATACTGACCTCCTACTAAAGCAATTGGACGCTGGGCTCGACAATGGTCGGCATAGGCCTGAATTGGTGGCAATCCGTCATTACCATCTTCCTCTCCCAGCTCATCAGCTCCACCGCAATGTTCTTCAACTCGCGTTGCGCCAGCGTCTACCACATCGGCTACCCCGTCGTCGCCCGCACTGTCTTCGGCATGTACGGCTCGTACTACTTCGTCGCGGCGCGGGCTGCGCTGGCGATCATCTGGTTCGGCGTGCAGCTGTACTCGGGTTCGGCGCTCTTGGCGAACATGCTTCGGGCGGTCTTTGGACATGATTATACTGAGATCCCAAATGCTATTCCGGAGTCCATGGGGATTACGTCGGCGGGCATGCTGGCGTTCTTCCTCTTTTGGCTGCTGCATCTGCCCTTGACATTCTTCCGGCCTTATAGATTACGGAAGTTCTTCAACTTCAAAGTCATTGTGATGCTGCCTGCCATCTGGGGCCTGTTCATCTTTTGCATGGTACTGTTCCGTCGTGACCCATTCCGGAGATTCTGTCCTTCTGACACTTATCTCGTAGGTTGAGACGAAAGGCAAGATCGGGCTTGGACACCTTGAAACGACCAGTAAAGTGAACAACAATGGCTGGGGCTGGTTCTTCGTCTACAGTATCAATGCAGGCATGGGCAACACAGCGACGTTGATCACCAACCAACCGGACATTGTAAGTGCGTTTGCGTAGATGTGACAAGACAGTCAACTGACCGAAGATGTTTCGTAGGCTCGATGGTCCAAGACCAGGTCAGGAGCAATGTGGTCTCAGCTCCTCACCAACCCGATCGCTGTGACTCTGTCCGCTTCGTTGGGTATCCTGGCTACTGCAGCGATCAACAATGCCTGGGGCACGGCGCTTTGGAACCAGTGGGATCTTTTGGACGCCATTCTTGATCACTATTGGAGTGCTGGTGCACGGACTGGTGTGTTCCTCGCAGCAGCGGGCTGGACCGTGTCCATCCTTGGAACAAACGTTGCCGCCAACATGTGAGCCAGTCGTGTCCGTCGTGTGCTACGATGTTGATGTTGAGGGCTGACATCCACTCGCAGGATCCCTTTTGGTAGCGATTGCACTCTGCTGTTCCCGCGCTACCTTACTATACCTCGAGGGCAATTCCTTGTGGAGTGCCTTGGCTTTGCCATCTGTCCATGGAAGATTTTGGCCAGCGCCAACGTCTTCACTACTTTCCTCTCCGGCTATGGCTTGTTCATGGCGTCCGTTGTGGCCATCATGGTGTGCGACTATTTTCTGCTGACGAAGGGAAACGTCTTCATTTCGCATTGCTACAATGCTTCCAAGGATAACCAGCATTACCGATACACGTATGGCGTCAATCTTCAAGCAGTGCTGGCCTACCTAGTTGGGATTGCTCTACCTTTTGCGGGTTTTGTTGGCACGCTAGGTCCAACTGTATCCGATACGGCCTCTAAGATGGGCCAACTAGGCTGGATGCTGTCCTTTGTTTCTTCGTTCGTGGTCTACTATTTGGTGTGTCTGGTATGGCCGACACAAAATCAAAAGGTCATCAAGGAGATGCGCCTTGGCTGGGAGGAGATGAGCCACAAGGAGCTCCGAGCGGTTGATGGCACGTACATCAGTGAAGAGCTGCAAGGCAATCCCGAGACGAGCATAGTCGTCGGACCTGAGAAGACCGCTGGCGCCTCTATTGGAGATGCAGATAGTTGGGACCATACCGTACGGTAGTTAGTTTAGCTAGTCGGCTTGGCGACCTCATTCATGGTCTTAGGAGGTAGGCCTTCGAAGACTCTGCAGTGGACGTATGGCGTCAAAAGAATCCAAGGCTATTATTCGGAGGCGAGGTCGCTGCGTGTGAGCTTGTGCTTTATCGTCAACCCAAGACCTCGAAACGATCGGCTGCATACAATTCCTGTCCGTTGCATTAGTCGCGTACGCGTGCTGCTGCATCCTGAGATTACAACGTATATTTCTGGACATCAGGAGTCTCCAGACGCTACTGTGTTCGCGATCCCAGCGGTGTGCGAAACGTGCTGCAAGCTGGTGTCCGTTACCAGCAGCTGAAGTTGGGTGCTGACCGGCCTGATTGGAGGGTGACCTTAATCGATGCCGCGCTTGCCGCTGACAGCACCCTCTCGTCGTTCCAGAGCTTACCTGGATGATCTACTGGACCATGGGCGATCTTAATACCGATGTTTTAACACAGTAACTGGCAGGCATGCAGCTCGCTCGACCGCATCCGAAGGAAGTCAGCAGGTGGAGATGAAGTCTTGAGGTACTGTATTTAGAGAGGGTGCGCAGCCAGTGATAGACGCCAACCCAATCGTTGCGAGTGCTGCCAGTGTCCGGAGAAAGAGTGCAGATCGGGGACTACGCCTGCTGACCGTTCGCCCCCCCGCTCCATGCGTCGCATGTCGCACAACATGCGCATGACATTGCGGCGAGCTTCCCGAAAATGCGGCGAGGCATCACGTAGCGATTCGTGATAGGCATTGGCTAGTCCTCGGAGGGGGTAGGGGGGAGATAAGGTGCTGTGAGCGTTGCTCGAGCTGAGACCTGGAGTGCTTCTATAGCGTGGGGAAGCCGCATGAGGAGCGACGTTATCGCGAGGTTTCCGTAGTCTCACCGTAACGACGCTCCTTCGATGGCGCGACTGTGTACACATGTACATGCGTACTGGTACACATAATGAGCTTGGCATGCGAGATGACCACCGTTATGCCAATCCTTTCAGCAGCCAAGCGAGGCAGATTGTACGCCCGGACGCAGGCGGTCGAGGCGAAGATCAATGATGCTGTGGACTCACTCAGGTGGTCTGAAGGAATGCTGTGGTCGAGGCAGGCTACACAGGGATGTAGTGTAGACGTGGTATCTTCGGGGACAAGATCCAAGTCATCGATGGCGTCTGCATTTGGGTGTAGTGGAAGATGGCTCAATGATCTTCAATGAATGAATGAATGCGAGGTTGAAGGTGCAATTTACCACTAGCGCTCTCCAATTGGCATCCCGCCGCCATCATCCAAAGTCGAGCACGGTGCTTCATTGCCCCACGTGCGCCCGCGACCCCACCGACACCAGGACGACGATGATTTTGCCTCCGTCCCTTCAACGCCTTCAAGCGTTGTCCTGGTCGCCATCGCTGTCTCGCTCACATTCACGCTTGATACACCAGCGTACCACGCCGCTCGCCAGTTTCGGTCTTGCTGTCCCGCCCGGTTGGCGCGCGCAGTTTCAGAGGCGCGACGACACCGTCTTGACCGTCCAGGGTCTTTGCCGCAGGCCGCCTCCACTCGAGCTCTTGCGCATGACTTAGCGGCGGCTCATTGCTTGCATATGGCTGCCGGCCAATCTGACTGGCTGCACGGCGACTCCTTCAGAATTTTACGCGGCTCCAGGTATAACTATCTCGAGTCTCGAGCGTCGTCGTGCTGCCCGCCGTCCTCCACCACGGTGGCCGGTTCGACCCAGGCTTACCTTACGGATTTCAGTTGGAGGGTGGGCTGACGTGTGTCGAGCCATCAGATCAACGCCATCAGCTCTTGATCAGGTATGTAAGACAGACGTCGATTTACCTTGTGTCTATCACACAAGCAGAGAGATCAGATGTTCGCATGTGTCAGGACCCTGACGCGGGCTGGAAGTTTGATCCATATTCTCATCTCGCTTGCCTTGGCTGCTGCTGCGACCTTTTGAGCAGAACGCATGGTGCCTGATTATTACTGACACTCGGGCGCAGGGCGTTTTGCGGAGATTGTCGTTCGCGCATAGCATCGGTCAGCGTTGTGTTTTCGACTGCTTCGTTGCCTGGCATATCCGCCTAGTCACACCACCGCATCCTGCGTCACACGCTCACCTGTCTCAAGTGCGCCGCCGGCCCTTCGTCCTTCCGCATTTCAGGTCCGCTCGCTGTACAATCTGCGCTCATGTATGGTTATAAGGCCGACCGTCTACGATGGATTCGGAGGATGGACCAGTATTCGTCAAGGTATGTCACTCTACCCGCTGAGATTTGCTGATATAGCTGGCACGAAGCTTCTACTCACATCTACACATGTAGAATCTAGCCTACTTCGTCCGCACACATGAACGAGCACTGGCAAACGCGTTACAGCTTCAACATGCACGCGCTGGCAACCAGCAGGGCACTGGTAGCCCATCCTCCTCCACCGCGATAAGCCTTGCCGAAGCTCTCACCCGACCATACCTCTCCTTGTCCTCCCAGAACGTCAAGCCTGCAAAGCTCACCTTGACGCCACATCATCTGTACTACTTGCTCAGCACCTTCGAGGATCTTGGCGTCGATGTCGGTCCTACGAATGTGCGGTTAGAAAACCTGAACAGCGATGCAGCGCCGTCGAACTACGTCTCCTTCCTCGGCCACGCACCCAAGTCAAAAGGCAGACAGTCCGATGCCGACTCTCTCAGGTCGGTTTCGAGCGTCCGCAGCGTCATCTCGAGCGTGTCCTCGCTGTGGTCCAACTTCTCCCTGTCCAACAGCGTAGCAAAGCAAGAGAAGAGGATGGCACAATATCGAGAGGACGTCAAGTACTTGTACTCGTGCTTCACCAAGATACCAGCGCTGAAGCTGTCGCCAGATCACCGGACAAGGTTGATTGCAGGGTATGAGGAGTTTCCTTTCGACACTGCGGTGCCCCTGTTCACGTTCAAGAACCTAAGTGCGCTGGAGATCTGCGATCTGGACTTCAGGCAGTTCCATGGCTGGGACCGGATGTCTGAACAGTTGCACAGTCTGACAGTCAAGCGAGCTGGTGTCGACGATCCTATTGATCTGTTGCAGAACATAGTGCTTGATGACATAGAGAGGCGGCGCAAACGGTCGTCAAAGACGCAGTTACCCACTACCCCGTCGACGCCTGGTGCTCCATGGCCATCGACCAACAGCCCTCGCTCGCGACAAGGAGACTTACTTGCGCGATCATACTCGACGCCTCAGTCTCCGACGATTGACCAGAGGCGCGGGTCTATGCCAATGGTAAGGGCGGGCTCGTCAGGCGGCGGTTCGCAGATCGCTACACCACAGTCCAGGCAGCGCAGTAACTCCCCTATCCGACCGACGAGCTCAAGGCACGGGTCACTGCGCCAAAGCAAGCGTAGTGGCGCCGCGCAGGTATATCGACGGTCTTCTGGCAGCTCGGGCTCGAGCACGCACGAGATGACGCCTAGGCACAGCATGCCGGACCTTCTGGCTCTTGGGATCCTGCCGCCGTCCAAGTGGCGCTTCCTACGCCATCTGAGCTTGGCAGAAAACGGGCTGACATCTTTGTCAGTCGAAAGCTTGAAGCCGATCGCTGGTACGCTGCAGTCTCTTGATCTGTCGGGCAATCTGTTCAAGCAGGTACCTGACGGTCTTTCAAGCTTGACCCATTTGCGCGCTTTGAACTTGTCCAATAACATGATTGACGACTTGAGGTCCTTAGCAAGAGACCCACTCCCGGCTGTCACCGTTTTGAACTTGCGCTCCAATCGGCTATCATCGTTGGTCGGCATTGAGAAGATACCTACTCTTGAGCGGGTAGACCTGCGCGATAACAGGCTGCGAGATCCAGCCGAACTTCGGCGTTTGACCAATGCTATGGAGTTGGTCGATGTGTATGTCGTCAAGAACCCTTTCACCCGAAGCCATAGCAACTACAGGGTCGAGATCTTCAACGCTTTCAGAGACATGCCTGGACATCCTGCAGATGTTTCGATCGACACATTAGCTCCTACGTACAACGAGAAGAAGCAGCTCCACAGCAAGGCGCTAGAACCAGTGCCGGTGCCTGTTGTGCAGCCCCCAACAGAAGAGTACGAGGCCGAAGAAGAGACGGTACCAGGCGCCGAGGACGATCTCGTGGAGTTGGCCCCGTCCGCTTTCCAGTATCAAGACCCTCAGACAGGAAATCAAGGTCATCGCAGGTCCGTAAGTGACATGGGGTCGATAGCCACACGCCGGCGAAAGAAGGCTCCTCGCAGGAGAATCATCGAGCTTTCGCAGCAAGAAGGATATGGGTCTTCACCCAGAGAGCCTTCCCTTCTCCACTCTGCCGAGATCCCGCCAGAGACTCCTAACGAAGTTGATGAACCTACCACACCAACTCAGACGCCGTTTCAGCCTGCGCCTGCGACTCAGACACAGACCAAACAGCCTCCTCAGCGGCCAAGTTTGGACACAGCATTCACCGCACCCGTTGCGGCAACACCGAAGATCAGAGATCCTTCGGACGATGACGACTCGCCCATCTTTTCTCCACAGCGACTGGATTCTGATTCAGATCTCTACCGGCAAAAGATTGAGGCCCTCAAGCAAGAATTGGGGCCGAATTGGCTCACTGCGCTCAGCGAAGACCGTCTCGTTGAGCAGCGGCAGCGTGAGCGCAGCTTCAGTCCATCCTCTCGCACCTCGACTGTTCGCCCTAGACAGCAGTCGCGCGGTGTGAGTACCGGCAGAACGGTCACTTGATCAGCCTCCACCTACGACCCTCCCCTCTCTTTCAGCATGGCGACGGCGTTGTGGATATACTTCATTTCGATGTCTTCTAGCGTGCTTTGACAGCATGGCGCGGCCGGGTCTGTCCTGCTGTGCAATTCCTCATGAGCGACTGGTCTGGTGTACCATATCCCATGCGGCGGCTTTGTGGATATCCTCTTCTCAAAAGGCGAGCACGGGATGTAGATGGGCTGAAATTAGAAAATCTTGACATTTGTTCATCAATGGACCTCGGGAGGTCTACTCAGGTGACATATTTGGGGCTTTGAGCAGTATTCTTAGCGAGGCGTTTGGGGACATGGGGCGAGTGCTTGATGATGACATTTGGTATATGATATTGAGTTTCTTACTGGCTCCAACAGTGGTTTTGTGCCGCCTTCCTTTGGGTCTTATGTTACTCATGACCAGAGAGTTGGCAGCTTGCGCTGTGCGAGCTCTGTGGTGCGACGCATGACGAGGCTGCGATCCACAGAAGCTTTTGAAAGCATGCAGCCTCCTGCATATCTTATTAATATTACTGCAGTGGAAGGGGAGGGGCACGATCGTGATATGTGAATGGAAGGTCTGGAATACAGGTCGCTGTCCTTGTTAGAACCTATGTCGTTATGTCCATTGGCCCAGCGTACCGGATGGGAAACACGAACGACAGGTCCACAAGGGCACCAGAAGGTCCGTTAGGAATGGCTCTTCGTGATGCTCGGCGTGGATGGTATGATTTGCAACGAAACGGTGTCAAAGGGTATGCCGCGTGGCTGTTGACGCACTGGTAATCCAAGACACGCATACTTTCAAGATGCTGTCAGTAGACTTGCTGCCATCTTGAAACTGTCTCGTTGGGCATCTTTGACAGTGAACGACCTAATCGAGATACCGTCAAACGTGTGATCCGCGTGAGAAACGAAGAGAACATTGTGACCTTGGGCTGCCATTCGGCGCGCACGTTTCGCCCGGGAACATTCCGCCAAGGCGCTACGCTGAACCGCGACTTCCTTGCTAACAAACTTCTGTTGCTCGCAACCTCCAATCGACACCACACGCCTTGCGCATCCAGCCGCATCGCACCCTTCCATCTCGCCTTCGCGATATCGAGAGACACACACACGCTTTCCACACCTCGCACAATATCAACGACACGTACTGCCTTGACGCAGCATCTCGGCGCTGATCACTCAGGAGAGTCCGACACGAAAGCTGACTTTGAGAGCCCCACTTGTTGCTCAAGCGCGGAAAACAACAACGTCTGCCTTGAGAGAATAGGAGAACACATCGGCGAAAAGGCGGAAAGGAACACAGTCAGTGACAAGAGCACGATACGGTACGTTTCTTAGGCTTCGCCATCAAGCACCGCGACGAGCAGCAGCAGCCAGCGGCACGTCGTTCCACCGCGATTCACCGATCCGAGGCGCGTGATCCCAACGCTTAGGGATTCACGGACGAGCGAGGCCATTACACGAAAGGGCATCAGGAGTATATCGGGCATTGGGAAAGAGCACGACGATAGAAGCGGTGAAGGCTACTTGGAGCCTGTGCGCTCACTACCTCTCTTTCGGTAGGTACACCTTTCTCTTTCTACATCAAACACGACTCCGCTCGACGGTTCGTGCCAGGCGGCGCGTAGTGCCGACGGTGTGAGCGTCGGGTCCGCGCTCGCAGAGCCGGAATCGATACGCGATCTACACGCGTGACTGTCATGGGATGAGGAGCGCGGCGAGCGGGCTTCATACCACACGTCGTACACACTGAGTGATCAGCTGACATCAGGAAGTTCTCCATCTAGGCAACCTATCGGAGCGGCATCAGGACCAGGCTCCGCACTGCAGACGCCCAACTTTACTCACACTCGGCGCCTACCATGGCCGACCAGAGCGACATAGACCTCGACTCGATCATAGACCGTCTGTTGGAGGTGCGCGGCAGCAGACCGGGTAAACAGGTGCAGCTGCTGGAGACGGAAATTCGATACCTCTGCACCAAGTCGCGCGAGATTTTCATCTCGCAGCCGATCCTGCTTGAACTGGAAGCGCCGATCAAGGTACGCGTGATGGCAAGACGGTGGGCAGAAACAGCGGACTAACAGCTCGCGCAGATCTGTGGCGACATTCACGGGCAGTACTACGACCTTCTGCGCCTGTTCGAGTACGGTGGATTCCCGCCGGAAGCCAACTACCTGTTCCTGGGCGACTACGTCGACCGTGGCAAGCAGTCGCTGGAGACCATCTGCTTGCTGCTCGCATACAAGATCAAGTACCCCGAGAACTTCTTCGTGCTACGCGGCAACCACGAGTGCGCGTCCATCAACCGCATCTACGGCTTCTACGATGAGTGCAAGAGGAGATACAACATCAAGCTGTGGAAGACGTTTACGGACTGCTTCAACTGCCTGCCCATTGCGGCCATCATCGATGAGAAGATCTTCACCATGCACGGTGGTTTGAGCCCGGACCTCAACTCTATGGAGCAGATCAGGCGCGTCATGAGGCCTACCGACGTCAGTACATCTACGCCCAGCAACCACATCCATCAAATGCTAACGTTTGATAGATTCCCGACTGCGGTCTGCTGTGTGACCTGCTATGGTCCGATCCGGACAAGGACATAACCGGGTGGAGTGAGAACGATCGTGGTGTCTCCTTCACCTTCGGCCCGGACGTGGTGTCGCGTTTCCTACAGAAGCATGACATGGACCTGATATGCCGTGCGCACCAAGTCGTCGAAGACGGGTACGAGTTCTTCTCGAAGCGCCAATTGGTGACGCTCTTCTCCGCCCCCAACTACTGCGGAGAGTTCGACAATGCAGGTGCCATGATGTCGGTCGATGAGAGTCTGCTCTGCAGCTTCCAGATCCTCAAGCCAGCCGAGAAGAAGCAAAAGTAAGCAATCTCTGTGCATACAAAGACGATGGATCAGTACTGACTTGCGATTACAGTAGGTTCGGCCGCCGATAGAGGCCTTCACAGCGTGCCAGCAAAGTAGTCGCTGGGATGGGCAACATCGAGTCGAAATGAGCAAGGAGCAGCAGAGAACGCGGCGTCTGCACGTCTCGGGATCGCGGCCGCGGGTCGAGTCAGCATGCAACACGCGCCGCAGCTGCTAATGATTCTGGGAGACGGTGTACGATCATGAGTTTGGAGGAAATGGGTTGCTGGAGCGCGACGAGACGAGCCGAGGGGGTGGCAGCTGTTTGCCGTCACGGGGCCTTGTCGTGTTGTGTTTTGCTACTGACTGACTTTTTAACGTACTTGCCGAAGCATATTTCGCGGCTCATTACCTACCTACTTTACCACTCTGCTTTGCCATTCAATGAGATCTGCTGCGGGCCTTGACGCTCTTGGTCTATTTCTTGCTGTGACATCTGCCGGCGTAGTGTAGTACCACTCTCTCTTTTTGAGGCTCACTGTGATTTCACGTCTCCGTGAATGTACGAAGCACACATCATACTATCTATCTGTACCCTTATTTTGGAGTATCGATAAGGGGTATCGCGGCGGTACCTGCACCATGCTTGTCTGCCTGGGAGGCTACGACAGCCGAGGCACCAAATGTAAACATCGGATGGTCAACACTCCGAAGAGCCAACGAAGCCGCGAACTGCATCCAAGTGATGAACCAAACGGAGAGGAAAGAGTTCTGATAGATAAGCAAAACGACTAGATTGAAGCAGCCTTCCCGCTCTTTACAGTCGTGACACTGGATTGAAACCACAGATTCACCGATACCTAGAAAACAATGGAACGTAAGACCGTCCTGTAAGCCCAGCAATTCCCCCAAACGTCCCACATACCAGGGGAAGCGAGTCCCAATTGACCCTCCCCATTTTCACCACAACAGAATCACAGGCTGCAACCCCGGCGGCATCGGCCACGCCCTCGCCCTCGAATTCCACTCCCACAACCTCCGCGTCTTCGCCACCGCCCGCAACCCCAGCGCCCTCACCTCCCTCGCCTCCAAAGGCATCGAAACCCTTCCCTTGGAGCTTTCAGACCCTTCAAGCATCACCGCGCTCCGCAACGCCGTCGCCGCTCGCACGGGCGGCCGGCTGGATTTCTTGGTGAATAATGCCGGCAGGAATTATACTGTCCCTGCTTTGGATGTCGAGTTGAAGGAGATTCAGACGACTTTTGAGGCGAATTTGTTTGGCGTCATGTTGATGTGTCAGGCTTTTGGTCCGCTGTTGGTGGAGGCCAAGGGGGCGATTGTGCAGATTGGGTCGTTGGCTGGTATGAATCTTTCCCTTTTTTCCCCCGCGCTTTTCTCTTGTCCCCCTCACACAGCAAAAATCCGTCCCAGCACGCTATCTTCCAGCCGCGGCGTAGAATGTCGCCCGGGATGCCAAAGAGCGGGAAGAGAGAGAAGAGTGAAAGACGAGATTTTTCATCAAATTGACTCTGAAAACCCCCCCGGCTAACGAAACCAGGAGTAATGCCCTACGTCTACGGCAGCGTCTACAACGCCTCCAAAGCCGCCCTCCACGCCTACAGCGCCACTCTCCGCGTCGAGCTCGCGCCCCTCGGCGTCCGCGTCCTCACCATCGTCACCGGCGGCGTCCAGAGCCAAATCGCCCGCACCCACCGCAGTTTACCCGAAGACTCCTTCTACGCCGTCGTCAAGGAGGAGTATGAGAGGCGGCAGACGCATTCGCAGCAGGTGGGCATGCCGAATGAGGTGTATGCGAGGAGTGTGGTGAGGCAGGTCTTGACTGGGGGGAAGTCGGACGTGTGGGAGGGGGCGTTGAGTTGGGTGGCTTGGTTTGTGGTTTCTTTCTTGCCGAGGGGGGTGATGGTGAGTTTTAAACATTCCTCCAACATTTCTTCCTTTGTCTGTTTGTCTGTTCGTTTCATTCGTTGCTCAATGATTGTTTTGGGTGGGGGTTGTGGGGGATTTCCGAGCTGATTCGTTCTGGGGGTTTAGGACTGGTATATGACCCGCGAGTTCAAGCTGTGGAAGCTAAGAGGTACCGCGACGAAGAAGGTGCAGTAAATCGTCAAATGCCGCGGAGACATGGGTACAGGCATAGAAAGAGACGTCGTCGAGGCATACAGTTCCACAGGAATGTCATATCGTCTTCTCATGTTGCGGCTGGCGAGTTTACTTGATACTCTGCCCTTTCGCTGCACAACTAAGCGCTCCATGTAGTCACGGTGGAAATCTCGTCCCGCCTTCTGCTAATACACATGTGCGTACTCTCGAGATCTCCATTCCCATGCTTTCCCTCCTGGACGAAGCAAGACGAAGCAGTATCAGCTCCTGTACGCGGCTCATGGAATGATCATCTGAAGAACACACACCCTCAATCGAGTGACTAGGGCTAGTACTAAGGACGGAGAAAGAACAGAGCGGTCTCGTGATAGTGATTTGCTGGGACCAGGAAAGCGGTACAGCTAACTCGAATAAGGGAGGGATAACTACTATCCCTTCCCAAAAGTCAAGGACCCCTTCCTGACGAGTCTTTCTTCCTACCCTTCCCCCTTCTTCCTCACCCGTCACAGACTCCATGCTCTCCCTGCTTCCCAAACGCCTACCAGCGCCACGCTTCGGATAAAATTCGGGCAAAAAGGGGAATCATGAGCCACACCACACACCCTCGCGCCTACCAGCCATACAGCTAGCAACCAGCCTCTAATTCCTTGCACGCACAGCGTCGAAAATCTCCCGTCAGCGAATTACGCCCCACTCTCCCACTACACCCCTTCCACCACCGCCGCTCCCTCTGCCCTTGCCGAAAACGTCCCAGAACCTCAACGTCTCGTCACCCGCTCCCGTGACGATCACGCTGCCATCGGGACTCATAGCGAGGTACAGTACACGGTATGTATGACCCGTGAGGCTGACGACAGGGGAGAGGGAGAAAGACGGCTGGTATTTCCAGATGTTGATAGCGTGCTGGCTGTAGCCGTGGGTGGAGACGAGTTCGGGTGTGAGGTGAGAGAAGAGGAGGTTACAGACTTGAGAGCCCGTGTCGTGGGAGCGGAGGAGGTGCGGGGTGGTGGATGTCGTGGTGCTGGTGGTTGTATTGGCGAAGTTGACGGAGGGCGTTGTAGAGATCCCTCCGAGGCTATCGAGGGTGTGGTGGGAGAGGTTAGGGTTGCTGCTGGTGGAGGTGGAGGTCTGGGCTTGAGAGATGGTGTTCCAGAATTTGATGCAGCGGTCTGCTGTGCCGCCGCCGCTGGCTAGGAGACCGCGCTGGTGTGGACTCCAGGCGATGGCTTTGACGGCGGCTTTATGCCCGCCTTCCTGCTCGCCCCAGCGGTGTAGCCAGCGCTCTTCCATCTTTTCCCAGACAAAGATCTTATTGTCGTTGCCTCCTGACGCTAGCTGCTCTGTGTCGGCATTCCACTTTAGCCCGCAGACTTCCTGCTTGTGGCCTGTCAGGCGGCGAATCGATTGCTGCGGCGACCGTACGTCGCGGTGCAGAATGGTGCGGTCGCGGCTGCCGGTGGAGAGGATATGGGCGTTCCAGGCGAGACTGCTGATCCGCGCCGTGTGGCCTGTCATGGTGCGCAACCGGCGCTCGCTCACCGTATCGTAGATTAGCAAGAGGCCCTTGGTCGTGCCGATGGCGAGGTGTGAGCCCCGCTGAATCCAGCTCACGCTCGTAACCGTGTCGTTGTCGAGCTGACAGAGCTGGTTGACTTTACCCGTCTCGCGATTCCAAAGGTAGACACTCGGGCCGAGGCCGACAGCCAAGACGTCACTGGAGCCCCAGTCGACGAGGTTGAGGTAGAAGTCGTCGGCGAGGTCGGGGGCGTCGAGAACTTTGTAAGGGACCTTGCTGACGTGCCGCGGCGTCTTACGTGGGCTGAGGAGCATGGTCTGGCTTGAGTGTTTGATCGGACTGAGGCTGTAGATCTCAGAGCGAGCGTTGATGTTCGGCCCCCGTTCGCTGCGGGAGGTGGAGCGCGGTGTCAGTGAAGGTGTCGGGTTGGTGGCGTAGGAGAAGAGATTCTTTTGCGGAGTGGAAGGTGTGAGACTGGGCCCAGAGAGGATCGATGTGCCGCTGAACGGAGGTGTCTTAGCCCTCGAGCCTTTAGCATCTTGTGGTATGGACTGCGGGATCTCATCATTGAACATTTCCGAGCGCAGCAGGTTGGAATATGTTCGATTGGCATCGCGTTGCTGGAAGTGAAGCTCGCCGGCATGCCTCTTCGTTTTCGAGGGTGTGGCCGGCGAGCCGTCGTCATGCAGTAAGCTGTAGCTGGCTTGCAGGTCCTGGCCGGCTCTGTTGGGTATGAATCGGTCTCCGCCGCCACGTTGGACCACCTTCTGTCGTTTCCTACTTGGGCTGCCACCGGGTGTGATACTCCTTGGTCGCCCAGCTTCTCCGACCTGCTGCAGCGCTTTGTTCAGAGCTGTGGCGCTGACCGGCTCACTCCCGCCGCGACCAGCTTCATTGCCGGGTCTCTCGCTGTGCGACCGCTTCCCAATGACCGTCGGCGGCGTCTTACTTCTCGGTGGCGACATGAGGATGGGCGTCTGTACATCCTGTTGGGCGCTTTGCTGGTTTGTATCATCGGCGAATGGGTGTGTACCGGCGTTTGTCGAGGCCATGGCAATGCCGGATGCAGTGTCAAGCGAAGGCAGGCCGTAGGCGAACACGGCGGACCTTGTAAGGTACAGGGTCCCTCGCACCTACAGCGGCCTTGCTGCGGTGGCCTTGCGTGTGCAGATTGCGCTCGTGGACGAGGTGACAGCGGGTTGCTATGCCGTATGCACTCCGGATCCCCCTTGTGTGCGCCGTCACGCCTCCACCCCGACCTCGCTTCTTCGACGTGCGCAACAATTTCCCGCGCTCGAGCTGGTGACCAGTTCCACACAGTCCGCGCTCATCTCCCCATGTCGCAGCGATGGTATCGTATGTGGTCGGACGAATGTGTGGCGATGCGCAGTGAGGGGCGTATGGATAGTGGGTATGTCGAACGGGTGGAATGTTGTTGATGTCTCGAGCAAAGCTGCGGTCGTGAGATGGTGATGGGCAACCCAATCGGCGGCTGGGAGAACGCAACCACCGTGCTTTTGGCGTCCGTGCGCGACCTCCTTAGTCAAGTCACCTCCTGGGATATCCAACGTGGAAGTCAATGACTCGTTGCGACGTGTGCCATACGGATCGGGCAGCGGACAACTTCAACGAACGACCGAGTGGTAGAGACGACGAGAAGCAGAGCAGCGTGAAACAGATATCAACGCAATGTTTTGTCGTGGTCGCCTTCATGCGAACGCAAACGCGTCTCCCAATCCGGCCATGGTGACAACAACCACGCCGCCGTATCACGAGATCACGCGGCTCGTTTGGCATCACGGGGACAGGCGGGGTTGACGCGCCATACAGTAGGTACCTAACTTACCTACAGTAACCAGGTCGGTGCCTTGGTCACGGGACGATGATACCCACTGCACGCAAAGACAGACGCTGGAACAGCAAACGGGTGGCTGGCAACACCTCGTGCCTTATACAGCGCACAGACCCGGTGTTTCAGACGTGACGCGAACGCGACCGGCCCTCCGTTCGTCTGACCAGGCAAACTCCTGTCTGCTTAAGAGTTCATCAAAGTCAGCAGTGAAGAACCCTGCAAATGCCTGTGGATAGCATCCCCAATACCCCAGCAGTTCATTCATCAAGCAAGCCCCATGGCGTCAACTTTTCACTCAAGCTCTAATCAAATCCCCTTCCCCCACTCTTCCGCTTTCTCGAACCCCACCTCGCCTGAATAAGGTAACCTACACCACTTTCCAGCTCTCCAACCTCACCTCTCCACCCCACCACGACCCAACTACCCATCCACCACCATCCTCCTCCCCAATCATGGCCGAAGAACGCCAACCCGCCACCGTCCAAGAGGGCATGGACGCCCCCGAGCCCCCGGCAACCGACCGCGCCGAAGCCAAAGCCCTCTCGACCCTCGACGCCAAACCAGACGACGACGCGGGCCCGAAAAAAGACCTCGACATGAAAGCCCTCAACGCCGCAATGCAGAACCTTGGCGGAAGTGGCGGAGAGGAGAAGAAAGCCGCCGAGGCGTCGACGGTGCCGACTTCGAAGAAGAAGACTGAGGCGGCCGAGGCGACGAGGAAGAGGGCCGAGGAGGAGGCGAGGAGGAAGGCTGTGAGGGTTGACGCGGGGGATGTTGGGGTTGTGGTGAGTCTGTGTTTCTTGAGTTCGAGCTCTGCTCACTGGGCGAGGGAGCGGGGAGGTGGAAGAGGTTGAGCGGGGAGGTGGAAGAGGTTGCGATGCTAATGATATGTAGGCTGAGCAGCTGGATATGAGTAAAGCGCAAGCGACAGATCTACTACGCTGGCACGACGCGGATGCTGCCAAGGCTATGAAGGCGTGGATAACCGCTGCTGTGTGAGAGGATACAGCGAGAGGGCTGTGAGCGAGGCTGTGTCTTTTCCAAAAATCGGTCTAGCGACGGCGTTCTAGGCAATGGGGGATAGAAAAAAAACTTAGAAGCCTTTTCGCAAAGTTGAAATGCCAGAAGGCATAAATGAAGAGGCTACAAAGAGATTACGAGAGAGTGAGAAAGAGGCTTGTGGATATTCGAATCCGAACGAAGCCTCGATAACTCCTTAAACCGCGCGCATGCAAAAACGAGCCGTGTTCCAACGACTATCCCACTCCAACCAAAAACTCCAGACCTTATCAAGATTAGACTTGCCCCTCCCAGACTCCGTTCGTTGCGAGCTAAACACGCGTAGGGAAATAACTCAGCCTCCTCCCTCCCTTCGACTCCTCACCCGCAGATTTCAAATTCAACTTCGCCATCCGCTTGATCGGCGCGGTACGCTGGACCAATGTCTCAGGCGCCGCGAGGTATGCTGGAGTCGCCGGCTCCTCCTCCTCTCCCAGATTCTCCTTGTCCCTGTCGCTCACCTCAAGCGTGAGCTCCAAGGCACTGGAAGCAGAAGCGGCCCCTTGGAGCTCCTCCTGTACGTCCACGTCCACCTCCTTCTCCGGCGAAACATCAAACTTCATTGGCGACCGTCCAAGCGAGCTCCTCCCAATCGAAGCCCGACCAAAACTGCTCTTCCGATCCCTCACAAGGTTCCCTCCCAAGTTGACCAGCGCAGCAGGCTCCATACTCTTACGCCTCCTCTTGCCGCCTCTCGGCACCTCCGCGACATCCACCGCATAGGCTTCATCCGTCTCATCCACCCTGCGACCCTTGGCCTCGCAGTCAGAGATCCAGCGACTATTGACGCAGTGTATCATCTTCTTCTTGATCATCATCCCTTTCTCCTGGCCATGCTGCTCTGTCGCGACCGTGACAGCCTTGTTATGCACCCGCACCCTCTGCAGCGTCGTCGGCGACCCGTCCTTGAAAATCACATGCGTGACCCTCTCGGACCAGACTCTAGTCGTTTTGGCGCCGAGGCGGTGCAGGAGCGCGATAAAGGGCGCGGAGGCCGAGGCGCCTTCGAGCGTGAAAACTTCGACTAAAGCCGTGACGCTGCGGAGCGGGGCTGAGGGATGGGGTGTCAGGGCTTCGTAGGCTGGTGTTGAGGTTGTTGCGGCGGCGGCGGGTTTGAGCGGGGTCTTGATGGGTGTGTGAGAGGATGTGCGGGTGGTGGTGTGGTTCTGGACGGCGCGTTTGTGGAGGGAGGTCGATTTTTGGGTTGTGGAAGGGGCGTTTTTGAGAGGGGATTTGGCTGGGGTTCGGAAGCGTGCGGGTGCGGCGACGGTGTGGGCGTGGTGTTCGTAGGTCTGCTGTGCTGGGAGAGCTGGGAAGCGTTCGCCGGCGACAACGGGGGTTTGCACGGCAGGTGTCGGCGTTGCGGCGATGCTAGGTGAGCTGCTTCCTGCACTTGGCGTGCCTTGGTCTTCCTCTTGGCTTCTCCCTCTCCTCGACCTGGGCGTCGAGGTACGGGGCGCCTGGGCTACTGGCGCCGCTGCTTTCTGCGCTGTGGCAGCCTGTCTTGTCGCGGGCTTCGCCGCCGGGGTGCGGAACCTCGCAGGCGCTGCGACGGTGTTGGCGTGGGTCTGGTACGCCTCTTGTGGCGGTAGGCGAGGGAAACGCTCACCGCGCGGCGTGCTCGTGGCAGCGGGCGTGGGTGTTGCGGCGACGCTTGGAGAGCTTTCGATCACTGAGGGCGTGGTCTGCTGTGCTGATGCTTCTGCGCGCGGCCGTAGCGATGACAGCCGTGGGGTCGCAGCGTCGATTGCTGGCTTTCTGGCACTCGCAGCTTGCTTTGGCGTATTAGCGCCGTTGGGGTTATGGAAGCGGGCTGGAGCGGCGACGGTGCTGGCGTGTTCGCTGTAGTCCTTTCGCGGCTCAAAGCGAGGGAAGCGCTCGTTTGAAGTCGTGATCGGTGTAGTGCTGACGGCTTTGGACGGGCTGCGTAACTCGTTCAAGGCTACGGAAGCTCGTGGGGCTGGCCTCGGGCGTAGCGTAGAAGCTCTAGGTGTAGGTGCTTCTGGCGCCGGCTTCTGCGCTGTCGCCGGCCTCCTCCTAGGCGACGGTACTGGCGTGCGGAAGCGTGTTGGTAACACGGCCGTCTTTGCATGCTCGCCGGGAGTCTGCATCGCGGCTCTCAACGCCTCGGGCGTCTTGACCACATCCTGAGCCGTTGCTCTGCTCCTGCTGGGGCGAGGCGTTACAGCGGCGGAATCTGCCCCGGATCGAGACCACCAGCGCTGACTGAACGGGATCACGACACGCGGCATACTGGCGCCGTCTGACGTCTTAGGACGGAAACCCGCCTTCACCGGCGTCTGAAAGCTGAAGGCCGGTAGAGACTTGCGCCTAGCATCGTAAGAGATAGTAGGGAGAGCATAGTGAGGAACATCATCCAGCATCGTCTCATCCTCGAAAAGGACCTCGTCCGTTGGCTCTAGGACTCGCTTTTCTGCCTGGTCCTTCGCCGCAACAGTGATCTGATCGATCGCATTGTCAAGCAGGAGAGATTCTTCGACTTGCTCAGCCTCGGTGCTGGTGACGTGATCCACCATGTTCTCAAAGAGCAGAGAATCCTCCACAGAGGCTTCAGGTTCCTGAGCAACATTTGCTTCCCCGTTGTCTTGATCGATGCCAAAGTCCACCGTGGGCAGCTCAACATGCTCGGTAGGCTCCGCAAGCGCTGCAAAGTCGATGAAATCATTCAGGTTGATCGTCGCGCCCAGACTTGGGCGTCCAGCTGCAAGATCCACTGCCGGCTGCTCAGGGACGTCGACTATCTGCTCACAGCCTTCATCAGACAAGTCCTGGTCCGCCCCAGCAATCGTCTCGTCATCGCTCCCGTGCTGTGCGAACGACGCCAGGTCAGCTGCGATGCTTAGACGCTCGGTGGCTTCCGGCTGCGGCAAGACGCGAGCACCGGATAAGTGCTCGTCGAAGTTGACTGGGATCGTCACGTCCTCGCGAAGGTTTTCCCAGATGAGGGTCTCGGGAGTGGTAGAAACAGGACTGGAGATTTCCAGCTCTGTGTCTTCGGCTTCTGGGAGGCTGTCGTCTTCGCCTTGTGTAATAAGTACGGTGTTTTCAGACTCGGATAGCTCGAGCTCTAGCTCTTGTGAGGTGTGGCTTTGCGGCACGTTTTCATCGACTATCGTCTCGTCTGCGTCTGCTACACTTCCCGCGTCGATCTCAGTGTTGTCGTCTCTGTGCTCATCCAGCTCAAGAAGTGCGTCGTCATTGCCCGCGATGGACCCCTCGTCTTCGCATCCCAGGCTTTGCGCGTCGAACTCAGCATCGTTTGTTGGGCAGACGCTGTCATCTTGCATGAAGAGAGACGACTGATCCTCCTCCTCTTCGATCGCCTCGTTCAGCTCCTCAGTCTTGTCGAATTTGGCACGCAGATCGTTGAAAACGAAAGCTCGATCGGTGCCACGTGAAACCGTCATCGACTTGACCCCCGAAGCAGGGACAGGTGGCTTGTTGTAAGGCTTCTGCGTCTGAGGCGTGCCGCGGTTGACCATACGGTTGGCGAAAGTCCGCGGGCTTTCCATTGGTGTCCCATGCTCTACGCGGCGGACCGTCTTCTGGACGGATGCACGATAGCGGGCCTCAGCGCCCGGGCTGGCACGCTTCATGGGCGTCTTAGGACCACATAGCTCGTCGTCAGAGTTCTGGTTAGATTCTTGATGCGCTTCTTCGTCCTCCGATGAAGCGTCAGAGACGGAAGTCTGCACGCCACGCTTGCGGTACTCGTTCTCATCGTTCAGCCGCTCAAAGTTCTGTACGGGCGAGTCGGATGGCGTAGTCGGTCTGGAGCTCATAGATCCCTCGCTAGCCACCTCCACATCGCTCTTGACTGATTGCTTCGACGACATGGGTCGTTTCACTGGTGTAGCAGAAACGACAACAAGGTCATCATCTTCGGTCTGAGGGGGCGCCAGGTCTGGCACATTCGCGTTCTCATCCGAGACTGCGCGATTTCTCGTTGCTCGCGTTCGTGTCGCTGGCTTTGCAGCTGTGGGCTGCTTCTTGTTGCCCTTTGTATTTCGCGTGGTCGGTCTAGAGACTTGTGTGATCTTCTTGGGCGACAGGGGCGGCGCTTTTGATGCTGCAGCTCTTGTGCGTCTGGCGGGCTTCGGCTCGACTGGAGCTGGCGCATCCGCCTCTACGTCCACCATGACTTCCGTACGCTTCGCTCTTGATGCTGCTGTAGCACGCGTTGCCTTGACTGGCTTGGCCGAAGCCGTCTCCTCCGCCGTAGGTGCTGTCGCGGTTTTCCTCGGCCGTCCAATCCCACGCCTTGCCTTCGCCTGAGCCCCTTCTGACACTTCTTCGGCATGCGACTCTTCCGCTGTACTTTCTTCGGTCTCGTTCGCCGTCTTCTTGCTCCTCGTGTTCTTGGGCTTCGCTTCCGGCGCGCTCTTCTTCGCTCCTGCTGCTCTGCGGACGGGTTTCTTGCGGAGAGTGTTGTTTACGTCCGCCATGTCGGCCTCTGGCTCTATCTGAGCAGTTCGCCTGGTAGATACCATGCTTGCGATTGATACTGGATATGAGTGAGTCGTTGGTCGCTAGTTCGGGGAAGGCGCGAAGATACCTCGTGGTGAGATGACGCATGTTGATAAACAGCTAGGAGCTCTGGGAGGTCCGTTGCCAGGTCAACGTCAATGCGCCGGCTGCACCCGTCGTGCATCAACGCGCGCGCATCACCATGTTTCGTCGTGACTGAAAAGAGGCGTGAGGTCGCCAATTGGTATAGCATTATCGATGTGGGTTGGTGAAGAAAGGTGCAGGTGAAGAGATGGTGTCAGCTACGGGCGTTACCGGTCTCCCCTCAGATGCGCTCAAGGAAACGCTCTCCAATGGCTCCGCGTCCGCATCAACAGTGACAACACTCCAACAGCTTCTGGCTCCAGGCTCGACATCAATACGCGCGGAGACCGCGAGACCGGCAGCAGCAGCTCCTTCGAAAACCACAAGAGGATCAAAGGTCAAGCCTCCAGCTCGGAAACCTTCTGCCAAGCCTCAAATCCCTATACATGAAGACGCCCCACCTGTACTTGCACCCAAAGCGAAGCACGCATTGGCCACAGAAGTGGTCAATATTACCCTAAAGGTCTTGACTGAGGCCTCGAAAGTGCAGGCTACGATCTCGAGCCACAGTGGAGCTACGCGCAAGAATCCAGCCAAGACACCTGCAAAATCGTCGAACGCCCTGCAGCCACGGTCTGGCAATAACACCCCCGCCCCCCTTTCTCCCAGCAGGACAAAGTCGGGAGACGAAGCAGGCCTTCAGGAACAGAACGATGTTAACGAGGGTCCATCTGCGCCCCTATTAGCCGCTGCGGAATGCGGAAGATTGGCATTCTCCTTTCTTCGCTCTAGCGACGCTCTCAAGCGAGATGGCTCGTCCCCCCCTCCTCTGCAACTCGAGACCGGCATGCTCGCGCTCTCTGCGAGACTCGTGGCTCTCGGTATGCACAATCTAGCTGCCAAAGAGCTCAGTGCTGTCAAACGTCGGCTTGAAGCTGCTGTCAAGCCTCCGTCGCGCGCTGGTGATAACGTCAAGCTGCATTCGAAAGCGATTGGCACTGAGAAGCCCGACACAGCATCTCTGCTACGACTGGACCCTGCTGTCAAGTCCTGCCCAGACACACTTCCTCTGGCTATCACTCACCAACAACTCGTGCTAAGAGTTGTAGCCGGCAGCCGGAAGCCAAGCGCCGTCGCAATTGTTGCGGATCACTTTTGTCCCAGCAACCAATTTACCCCTCCCAAGCTCATCCTACATCATGCTGAGATGACCGGCGATAGGGTGAGAGCGCCGAAGCAGCTTGAGAGTCTAGCTCAAATCCTCCTCGGGCTATGCCCTGGCTTGTCGGCCTCAAGTGACGCATCAGCGCTAGATGAGGGAGTCAGCCCGTCACCCGAAGTCGTATTCAGGCTTCAAAGCACCGCCTTGCAGATCCGAAAAGAGTGGTGGCAGCTAGCTGGGCACAAGGTCAATTACAAGGACGAGCTACTTGAACCGTTCTCGAAATGTCTCGGAGCGTTTGTACGCCGGTCTACGAGTCTTGGCGTCGATCAGGGAGTATATCAAGTGGCTCAAAGCTCTATGGCCCAGTTGGACATCGTTCTTTCGTCGCCTTCCGAGTCTGTGTTCAGTATATGTCGAACAATGACTGCTGTAGCTGGGAGGGAAGCCAAGCCCAGCGATGAGACTCTTTGGGCAGAGAAGATGCTGGATGCGTGTGAAGGGCTGCCGTATGACAACGCCAGACGCGTGGCATGTTCGGTCAAGCATGCGAGCACAATCATGACCCGTGACAGCACAGATCCTGGAGCGGTTGTCAAAGCCGTCGGCCAGATCGCGGGTAGTCTACAGGGTCAGCTAAGCGGCAACTCGACCGACTACGACTTTCTCCTCATTGAGCTTGTTCGTCTATCTCGAATATTGGTCCAAGATCGAGAGCTCCTTCCGCAAGCTACGGCGGCGGTTGACACCGTCGTACTGGCTGCAAGCTTCGCGCAACGCTATGCAAGATCTTATCCGGGGAGAAACGACGTGCAGGTCCAGGCTATCATCGTCTCCGCAATGAGAGCCAGTAGAAGTACTGACGACGCACACAAATGGATCGGTCCTGAAGCCGCCAAAGTATTGATCCGCCTGGGGTCCTTGAAAGCGGTTGCAGGAGAGGCGACCACTAGACCGCTCTCCGTAGCATGGTCAATCTCCATCGCATCGTTAACATTGGGACGCATCATCCGTGCCCTGCAACTAAAGGCAGCTCGATCTGGAACTGCTACTGCTGACGAGTCAGTGGTTGACGATGCATTACTAGATCCAAGAGAAAGATCAATTCTGCTGGAGTGGCAGCTGCAGTGCGCCATCGAGTTGGCAGAACGACCTAAGTACCACAGCGCACTACAAAAGATGCTTTCCGACATGCTGGGTATGCTTGCAAAATTATACACCATTTCTGAATATCCTCTCCGAAGAGCTAGAGTGGCCGTGCGCGTTCTTCAGCTCCGAGAAGCATACCCAAGCCTGCTGCTGCCACGTGATCTCAAGATCTGGCGTGAGATACCCCTTATCGACTCAGCTGCATTAGGGAACGACCAGGGCTTGAAGCCATTTTTGGAAGACGTACAGGCGAGTCTGGAAACCATCAAAGCTTTCCATGCTCGCAGACCAGGACTGGCTGAACTGCGGCGCATACTAATGGTGTGGCAACGACTTTTAGAGTCTGCTTCTTCCGCCGCAGACTTGAAGGCCCGTCTAGACAACGTCGAAACGCTTGCACAGCTTCTCACATCAATAGCCTCATATTTGCACATGCAAGGTCACATTTCCGATCGGCTGGCTACACTACGGTTGTTACGGCATCTCAGCCAGGTTGCGAACCTTCATATGAGCGACAAGGTCGATGTAATTGTTGAACTCTCACAGCAGTATCTCGAACTTAACATCTCCGAAAGGGCAGGCGCGATACTGGCTCAGGGTCACAGGCTTCCCGACGACCTTCTTCTTGCGCCTCTGTCCAAGCTGCGACTCCATTTGGCTCATGCAGAGTACATGCTCGCCATTGACAACCACGAAGGCGCCAAGCAGTCTCTAAGTGCCGCCAAAGCTCACCGAGGGCAACTGCCTCCTGAAACCGTCTCTCGGACTGACAGAAGAGCATATGAGCTCGTACACGCTCAAGGTTGGCTCGTTAAATCCAATCTATGCATTGCGACTGGGGCGCCGCAAGAGGCATTGGCTGCAGCCAAGACTGCAGTCAAGTTGATGAGCAGTGCATGGGCAGCTATTGAACGATCCGCCGGGCATTGCTCTTCAGATACAATGACGAGCTCGGCCGCCGCTGATGGCCCCCTGGAGCTGCCTGATGCTGTAGCTGGCGTGGCTTCTGGCATTAGCAAATTACAGCTAATGCCGAAAGGCGAGGAGCAGGTGTCACAGACAAACGAAAAGGGCGCATCCTTCTGGCCGCTGGTGCCTCTGATGTTGAAAGCACTTCTACATCTCAGCGACATGTACGCACACAATGGCATGTTCTCAGAAGCAGACTATTACTCGGAGCGGGCAGTCAACGCGGCAGAGGATGTGGGCTCTGCAATCCTGGCTTCCCGTATGAGAAGTCAGCGAGCGCGCTTACTTGCACTTGCTGGTAGGTTCGAGGACGCGAGTTTGTGCCTTGTGCGAGCAGAAGAGACCGCAACAGAGGAATGCCCGCTCACACAGGTTGACCTGCTGCGCGCGAAGGCGTCCGTCAACTTTCACGAAGGGTCGCTGCAGGATGCTGTGAAGTCGTATGACAAAGCCTTACAGGTGCTGGCTACCATGGAGCCGCTATCATTCGTTGATTCTCTGGAGCGATTCACGTCTGACGAGGAGGTGCTCGTCGCGAGGACAGCAAGTCTTACGATTGCTGCTGAGTCAAGTTCCTCTCAAGGCAGCAAGGGACGAAAGCCTCGAGCGAAAGGATCAAAGGCTATCGTACCCACCAAGAAAGCGACGAAGCCGACGAAAACTTCAAAAGCTGTCAACGCCACCCACGTGCAGAAGATGACCGCCGGAAACGGCGTTGCAAACAACCCAGAACCCGTGCCTTATCTCGTCAGCAAGCTGGAGCGCGACATACTCCTACACAAAACAGTCGTGACGCTTTGTCTTGGCACTAAAGACGCAGCTGTCACTGCGCTTCAGCAGATATCTGCAAAGACGGGTGCGACGCCACTGCAGCGGAGAGTGCGGTTCCAGGAGCTCATGCTCAAAGCTACGGAGGCTTTGCAGTCTGATATATCGTACAATGTGTTGCCAGAGTCCACTTTGGCGTTTCCGGCCCTCGTTCGGCACGGACGCCGGCATTCGGAGCATGATGTGCTCAGGTCGTCACTGTTCGTTCTGCCTTCAAAAGGCAGAGACAATGAAGTAGCCAAGAAGAAGCCTGCCAGTGGCAAAAGGCAAGCTGCCAATGGGCTCATCGACTTTCTGCTAGCTGCCAGAGCCTGCCTCCAGGAAGGCCACGGGGCAAGTCTGAGCTGCAGTAGCACGTCTGAGACATATCTCGAGTGCTCAATGCTGTCGAGCGTCTCAATGCTCTTGGCCGCGACCGGACTTAACGACGCTCAGGCAAACTTGCATCCCGTACGTGAGGCCCTACACCTCGAGCGCTCAAGGATCAACGCGCTTGAGCGTGAAAGTCGGGCGATGTCGTTGGACTTTCCTTCTACTGCTCCGTTTGCTTGGCCGGAAACTACCTCATCCACGTTGCCCAACTCCCTCTGTGCCACCAGCTTTCAAGAGCAATACATTGACATTCTACCAAGACCTTGGCTCGCCGTCTCGCTTTCGCTGAATGAAGACGGCAGCGAGCTCTACGTGGCACGCTACCGTTCCGGCCAGTCGCCTTTCATTGTCAAACTACCTTTTTCCCGCCACAAGCAGGATGATGAAGATGAAGAGGCTTTTGACTATCATGTGGGTAAGGGTGAGCTCCAAGAGATCATCGAGACGTCAAACTACAGCTGCCACAACACTGGCAACATGGAGGCAAAGGCCGCGAAGAGCAATTGGTGGAGTGAGCGCGAGGCCCTTGACAAGAGGCTACATGAGCTTCTCATCAACATCGAAAACATCTGGTTCGGCGGCTTCAAAGGCATCTTCTCGCAGCATGTAAGGCAGCCAGAGCTGCTTGCACGCTTCGGCAAGTCCCTGAGTGAGATTCTTGCTCGATATCTACCTACACGTCACGCATCGAAAGGCCGAGCGAAGTCTCTGGCTCTCGATGACAAGGTGCTGGAGCTCTTCATTGGACTCGGCGACGATCAAGACGGTGTTGTTGACTTGGACGAGCCACTAGCGGACTTGCTTTACTTTGTCGTGGACGTGCTGCAGTTCAACGGTGAGCAGAATGCCTACGACGAAATCGACTTTGATAGCATGGCCGTGGATGTCCTGGATGCCCTCCGCTCCTATCACGAAACTGCTGTTGACGACGACACGAGCCACAAGCACCTGATACTGATCCTAGATAAGCGACTGCAAGCTTTCCCATGGGAAAGCCTGCCTTACTTGGAGAAGGCCAGTGTCAGCAGAGTTGGCAGCATGCTCTCATTACGCCAGCGAATTCTAGCTATGGGGCATTGCCCAGCGGCACATCAAGAAGAAGGTCGCTATACGATCGGTCGCAAGTCAGGAACATATATCCTCAATCCTTCCAAAGATCTCAAGAGCACACAAGCATCCCTCTCGGCGCCGCTCGACAGGCTTCCTTCGGCCGACGGCGCCAAGTGGGCGTCGATTGTGCAACAGGCGCCGAGCGAGGATGAGTTCCGAACCGCGTTGACAGATAGCTCGATGCTCTTGTACTTCGGTCACGGCTCCGGCGCACAGTACATTCGCCCTCGAACAATCAGGAAGCTCGACCGATGCAGCAAAGTCGTATGGCTCATGGGCTGCTCTTCGGGCGCCGTGACCGAGCACGGCGAGCTAGAGCCCTCTGCCGTGCCTCTAGCCTACCTAATGGCTGGCAACAAGGACTCCCTGTCTGATTTAGGCACCTCAGAAAATACCTCTCAGCCTTCCGCGCCAGCATGCAACGAAGACGCTGGCCGCTGCATGGCAGTACTCGCCACCCTCTGGGACGTCACCGACAAAGACATCGACCGCTTCTCGCTCGCCGTAGGCGAAGAGTGGGGTCTCTGGCCCGGCGCGGCCTCCGAAGCACCCAAGTTGCCGACACGGACGCCGAAGAAACGTGCGCGGCCGGAGGCTCCTTCAACGCCGCAGCAGGTACCTAAGACGCCTAAGACGCCCAAGGCACGGAAGACGCCTGGTCCAGTGGGAAAGACGCCGGCTAGAAGCCGAAGTCGGCCGAACAGGGAGGTTGAGAGAGCGAGGAGCTTGGTGGAGGCTGTGACGAGGAGTCGGGATGCGTGTTATTTGAGGTATCTGAATGGTGCAGCCCCCGTGGTGTATGGCGTGCCCGTGTACCTGGGCGAGTAAAGACTTTTCTGCTGCGATTTAGCGAGGTGTTGGGGATGGGACTATTTGTTGCGCTGCTGGGCTTACTCTGGTTGTCTCTAGATTAGTATACAAGGCAGCTTGAATGAGATGGTGTGCGTGTGCTAGCACAGAAGACACGCGAGCAGTTGATTTGGTAAGTGTACATTTCTACACGAGTGATCAAGCTTCGCAAAAAGAAGCCCAACTTCTATAGTCTACAGCCAGCCTTCGAGGCTAAGCTCGCAGCGGGCTTGGTTTGTGCCGGAACGCCATCGTCTGCGTAACCCACTGCTGTGCGGGAAGCGTTAAGCCCTCCCCTGGCCGGCCCTTCTCTCGCAATTGATGTCGCCGACGTTGCTCAGAGCACACCTCACTGACCATGTAGCCTTCAGGCTTTCCATCTAGCTCCGACGTCCTACTTTTCGCAACCTGCAGCGTATACCAGTCCTATTGGATCTTAGCGTCACGCATGAATGTTCATACATGCGCAGGTAGAAGTGCAAAGTCTTCTCAACTCTTCTGCGCAGGGCACGGAGACCTTGACCCGAGCGTGGGTTTCAGTAGTAAGCCTCCTAAGCACCGCAGCAACACAAGCAGGTAAAGCTCAGGGGTTTGGGCTTCTCGATGGGCCGGTTTCTTCGCTCGAGCACCAGCGACCGCGTAAGACGGCGAGAGTGCCCTCTTTGGAAGCGACCAGAGAGAGCAAGACACACATGTCCGCACTCATTTACTTATTCTTCTCCCCACGCGCGCCCGCAGCTCCTTCGACCCGGTCCCAAATCCTGCCCCACACCCCAGGCATCCGACTCAGCTTCTCACCCCTGCCCTCAGGAACCCAATACCGCCAAAAGTACTTTTCGAATCCCTTCCCCAACAATCCCGAACCGGCCACCACCTGCCTCTCCTCTTTCCCACCAGGCACAATTTCCAGATTCGTGATTCGCCACCGCGAATTCAGCGGTAGCTTACGCATGTCTTCGAGATAGAATTCCCTGGTTATAAGCCAGGGGACGAAACGCAGGAACTGGATGCGCAGGCGGGTGGTGGAGGCCGGGGTATGGCTGGTCCAGTGGAGTAGGTCCGCTTTATGTTTGAACCGCCGGGCAGAGGGTGGGAGGTGGAGGTTTACGCTTGTGACGATTTGGCCTGGGGCGACGGCGGAGCTGAATGGGAGGACCGTGGCGAAGAGGGCTAAGGGGAGGTTGTAGAGGGGGGTTGCGGGATCGAGGACGAGGGCGGGGATCCAGATGAAGGAGCAGCCGAGGAGCCAGGTGAGGGTGCAGAGGCGGTAGATGCCAGTCCAGACGGTGAGGGGGACCGGGGCTTGGTAAATGTTCAGAAGGGAAGAGTGGAGTGGTGCGATTGGGGTGGAAGGATCGCCGGGACTGGTCGCGACGGGTTGGGGTTGGACACGAGGGGGAGGTATGGGGGACGGGCGGGGTCGTCGGACGCGTCGAGCGGCGGTGGTTGCTGGGCGGAGGTGTTGGAGTGCGTGGATGTTTGGGGTTGTCATGAGGGAGCGGGGGACGGAGGAGCAGAGCATCGACATTGGCTGCGCTGGAGGGAAGGCATGGTGGAGCTGAAGGCGCGTGGGCGGATGCATTACATGCTTGGCTTGCCGCTGTACGTAGCAGAAGAGGGCCGTAAGTAAGATAGCAACCCAATGCGAAGTAGCTCTAGCACGGCTACTGGAAATCTAGCGTAGGCGTTGACCCGAAGTAATACCGCCCAGAGCAGAAGCTCTACAAAGGTGTAACACCTGACAACGCAGCTCAGCCAATAATTCCACGGCCCTCCGCGTCTCAAGCGAGACCGCCCAGCGCAGCAAGATGCCGCCCGGCATCCAACGGCGCGCATTCCTCCATTTCCCCTCCGCATCCCCCCGCCCCCACGCAACCTACGCTACCACCACCCGACCAGCCCGAACCACCACCACCACTACCACCGCACCCCCTCAGCCTCTCCCTTGGAAACCTCTCGACCCCTCGCAAAGACTCTCCCGCCATCCTCCGTCGCCAGAAACAGCATCAGACGCGCCAAAGCCCAAGAAGCCACAGAGTTTCCTCGCCCGTGCTTTTCTCCTCCGCGATGACGACGAAGTCTCCAAGCCAGCCCAGCTGAAGTCCAAATCCTCGCCCTCACCCTCACGCTCAGCCTCATCCTCACTAGACTCCAGATCCTCAGCCGAGCTCAAACCCCCAGGCGACTCCGCAGAACCATCAGCTCAAGGCCTCTCACGCGGAGAAGAAGCGTCGCTGCGCTATGTACGGTCCGGGTACAAAGATCCCAGATACCGAGCCGCATCGTGGCGGGTCTTGACGATCATCAGTGTGTCGCCGCTGGTGATCTATTTGAGCTACGAGTTGTTTCAGCGGCAGTTTCGAGGGAAGATGCAGAAGGTGCGGCCGGTTGTGGGAAGTAAGAAGGATGGGGATGCGGATGGGGATGGGGATGGGACTGAAAACAGGAGGGGGGAGGAGGGGGAACGTCTCTTAGGAGGCGAGAGAGAAGGAGGTGCGGGGGGCTGATCTGATTGTAAAAAGTGAGGGATGTATGATTTGAGAAGATCAGACTTTGACGGCGAGGTCATGGTACACGCTAGCAACGCAAGAGTAGAAACAGCAAGACGCACGCAGTCGCACATACAGCATTGCTGGTCGTGGAACGCCGAACGAACGACAAACGTCACGAGAGGACCCCTGCCTACCAATGGCCCCGGGGTCGAACTTGCGAGAACGCTCCCACCCGTACCTCCCCACCGTACGCGAGATCACCTCACCAAGCAGCATGCCCTCCATCCATCCTCAGATCCGAGCCAGTCATGAAACTACTCGCATCCGAGATCAAGAAGACCCCTGCCCCACGGTATTCCTCCGGCTTGCTCAGCCTGCCTAGCATATTCTGTGTAGGCCAGTCGCGGCGGCGTTCGGGGTACTGGTCGAAGAGAGCCTCAACCATGGCGGTGACGATGTAGCCGGGCGAGATGGTGTTGACGCGGATACCGTGGTGGCCCCATTCGGCAGCGAGGTTACGGCCGAGCTGGAGAACAGCGGCTTTGGAGGCATTGTATGCGGGGCAGATGAGGCCCTGTGAGAGGATCGTCGTTAGCATTGAGGATGTAGGCAGGTAGCACGCAAGAAGCACGCAGGCTCAAGCGGCGGTGAGATGCGGGGAGCCAACTTACTCTGTTCGCAACAGTGCCCGACATCGAAGCAATCATAGCAATGCTGCCGCCATTGCCCCACCTGATCATCTCCCGCGCCACGGCCTGTGCCGTCATGAAGACGCCGGTGACATTGACCTCGAACATCGTATTCGCATCCTGAGCGCTGTAGTCTAGTGCAGACGTTTCCTGCTGAATACCCGCCGCGGCGACCAGGCCATCCAGATGGCCATGAGTTTCGGAAATGTTCCTCACAATCTCATTGAGCTGAGGAACGTCACGGACGTCAATCTGGCGGTAGTGGAGGGTGTTGCCTAGAGAGGGAATCCGAGTTAGCGAAAAGTCACAACAATAAGAAAATAACAGCAACGACTCTTGTGAAATCGCCACTGCTACGTCGTGAACGTATTTCCGTAAGCGGGCGAGATCGGACTTACCCAACTCCTCGGCAGCCCGCTGCTGCACGCGGTAGAAATCCGGACTCGGCTCCGGCAGCCGATCGAGCGCGTAGACCGTCGCTCCAGCCTCCAACAACGCCTCCGCCTGCACCAGACCCAACCCTCTCGCTGCACCCGTCACCAGCACGACCTTGTCATGCAGGTTGTACTCGGGCAGGCGTTTAGTCGTGCCAAGGAAAGAGCCCGGGCGGTAATTGTCGCGGAGATGTGCGTTTTCTTCTTTGGGCGCTTCCGGGGGTCCACGGCCGGGTGTGGGGAAGTTGCCAGTGGGCGGGTCGTGGAGATCGTGGCGCTGGCGGCTGTTGTGCTGGATCGCTGGGAGGACGCGAGAAGATGTGATGGTGGATTGGCGGAGAGCGCGAGGCGCGGAGCGAAGCAGGGAAGCCATTGTTGTTGTCGTGTGTGTATTTGGTGTGTGTCGTGGTGTGTGTCGAGGTCTAGTTATTTGTGTGACTTGACAAAAGTCCTTAACCGGGGCGTGTCAGGAGGTCTTTCAGGCGAATTTTGTAACAACGGAGCTGCAAGAAGCTGTCGATCGGCTTCGAGAGCTCGTAAACACTGTTATATGCTGCCAACCTAAACAGCTTGTCGCGTGCGTGCGTGCGTTCAATTGCCACCCCTTGCTCGAAACTGGCTTTTTGAGGGGTCTCGCGGGGAGGAAGCTTGGAGGCTTGGAGGCTTGGTGAATGAGGGGTCTTTTGGTCGCAAACAGGCAATGTCCCGTGCGGAGAGGCAGAGCGTGACCAATGGTTATTTCGGGCGATCGTTGGCCGGCGCGCGGTCTGGATCAACAAAAAGGGGAGTACCGTAGTACCTGAAGGCTCGTTGTCTCGGTGTACACAGAGTCAATGGGGGAGGCGGCCACCGGGGAAGGCGGACAAGAGCGAAGCGGGATGAGGGCGCAGACGAGGTTGGCTGGCTGGACGATGATGAGGAGTTTTGGAAGGGGATTGGGAAAACACAGGCAAGACAGGAAGACGTCGTCTCGCACCCAACAAGGGCCTCGCCGGCCTTTTCTACCACCAGCGCCCGGAAGCTCCTGGTCGGGCCTTAGAGTATCTTACGTACGCCTTGTCACCAGACGGTCACCGCGTCCGGGCAACGTGAGCCTCCCTTGACCGACCTTGATGTTGACCTCCGCCAGTAGCAAGCAGCAGCCAGCAGCCAGCAGTTCGGCGTGGCAAAGAAAAAGGGCACTTGAGCTACTTTGGGGAACTCGAGACGCTCTCTCGCGCCTCGACCGCCCGCCCACCTGCCACCTGCCACCTCAGCTAGCCAAACTAGCACGAGGACCCTGCCTAAGAGACAAGAACCTAAGGGGTTCAGAAAGAAAAAGAACCTTAAGCCGAGACAAGGGGGTTCGCGAACGGGCGCGAGAGCGAGCGAAGACGTCCCCCCGAAGAAGCTGAAGCACCTGGGCAGACGTGAGGCTTGGGGGGGAGACGCGACCCGTGTGGTCTTGGAGAAGAAGGGATACCGCTTTGGGCAATGCCGGCAAGCCGGATTCTGGCTTTTTGGCTTTTTGGAGCCGCAGACTCGGCTTTCGGGGCCGCGTCCACGCGTGTGGGGGAATGCAGGTGCGGCGAACGGACCAGACGGATGCAGGTCCCGGAGTGTTGATCTTTCAGTATTATTGACACGTGATGATGCGCGGGGCACGGGGGGGTTTGAAGAGCGAAAGAGCGAGAAGCAAAAACACCGAAGGGCGAGAGATGGTCACGAGGCATGGTCACGAGACAAGGTCACGAGAGACAGTCACGAGCGACAGGCACCATGGTTCCGTCGGACGTGCCGATTGCTTCTTCACTGCTTGTTGCATTCATTACGAATCCTCTGCTCAGCACATTGCTCTTTTGCTCATGGTGATGCAAGTAGCACAGACACTCACGAAGCACACTCACGAAGCTGCATTGGCATATGGATGCAGGTGAGATGCTTAAAGCTTGGTCGGGTGAAAACAAACAGAGAAGCTCTTAGCTAAAGGTACAGATGTTACATAGCTAGCTACAGCAACAGCTCAATCAGACACTTCCAGGTCCCGAGCTACTACTACATCACCCCAGGAACCGTCCCGTCCGCCAACAGCCCCTCCTCCTGCGTACTCCCGTACCCTCCCACCCAGTACCCGTTCTCCTGCACCCTCTTCACAGGCGGCTGCGGCCAGTAATCCAACGTTACTGCCTCACCCGTCAGACTAAAATTCATCATTGCCAACGGCTGCGTGTCAATCATCAGCGCATAATCACCAGGATACAGCACCGTGTTGCCATAATCGTCCACGCGCGCTAGACTGCCTAGCGTGAGGTTGACAGCGGCAGTTTGAGTCGAGCCTGGAGCGATGCCGTGCAGGCGCTTGTAGGCGCGCAGGCGTTTGCGCGGGTAGGGTTGCGGGCCGTGGCAGCCTGTCAGAAAGCCGAGGGCGACGTAGTCGGAGGTTACGGCGCCGGTGTTGTGAACGTCGAGGGGGATGGTGGCGAAGGCGCAGCGGTCTTTGTACTGCTCGTTGCAGTCGCCCGTCAAGTCGGAGATGTTGTAGCAGGAGCTGCTGCTGTGATGGTTATGCGGCAAGTCATTTGCGAAGGAGATGCTGAAGTTGGTGTAGTGCAGGCCTGACCCGAATTCGAAGACGGGCTCGCCTGTGTACCATTGGTATGTCCGCCCTGGGGACCCCGTCGTGGCGTTCGGCCGCAGTGTCATGTCCGTCATGGGAATCTGAGAAATGTACGCCGCCGGGTACTGCGTGACGGGCAGCCTGCCCGCCGGCGCGACTTTGCCGGTCACGATGTCGAAGAGGGCGAGGCCGCCGTCCTGCCCAGGGTAGCCTCCCCATATTAGGGCTGAGATGTTTGGGTTCTGGATAATGGGCGTGTTGTCGACTTGGTCGCCCATCTGCATGACGAACATCGGTTTCCCGTACATGGCCAACTGGCCGATGACATCCAGCTGGGCGCCAGTCCAGTCAATGGATACTCGGTCCATACCCTCTTCGGCGACGGTCAAGTCGATGCCACCGGCATATACGATGACGTCCGCTTGCTCGGCGTACTCCCAGATGGGTCTCCAATTATCCGTAGTCGGATCTCCCTGGCCGCCGGGCTGATTGGCGACAAGAACGGTAGCGCCGGTCTGATTCGCACCGTAGACTGGGCCATGCAGGTATGGCGCTGGGCCTTCGTAATTGCCTTGCATCTGCGTCGTGGCATTGGCCCAGTCACCAACAAGGGCGATGGTCATGTCACTACCAATCTTCAACGGCAGTGTCCCGTCGTTTTTCAGCAACACAATACCTTCTGCTGCTGCACGGTGGGCAAGCTGCTGAGCATGCGGTGTGCTCACGTCGGAGAAGGTGAGATTCCTATACGGCACGGCCATTCCGTCAAAGTAGCCAAGACGTACGAGCGAAGAGTACTGGCGGACCAGGGCTTGATCGAGAGTGGATTCATTGAAAAGACCCTGTTCGTAAGCAGCTGGCAGATGATGTTGATAGTAAGTCCCGCAGTCAATATCCGTTCCGGCGTTGAGTGCCGCCGCGACAGCCTCTTCGCGTGTCTCGGTGAACTTGTGAGGGTAAAAGACATTCTGCACGGCATCGCAATCAGAAGTAACCCACTGCTGCTCCTCCGTCCATCCCCAATGCTCTCGCAAGATGTCGTTGAGAAGATACGGATCGGCGCAAGTTGGACGGCCGTTGACTGCGTTGTAAGAACACATGAAGGCCCCGACGTTCGAGTCACGAGCACAGCTCTGGAAAGGCGGCATGTAATATTCGACCAGATCCTGTGAGCTGATCTGAGCGTCCCACTGGTAGCGGTAGTTGCCGTTCCAGCTCTCCATGTCATATCCGACAAAGTGCTTGCATGTTGCCACGACACGCTTATACTTGGGATCGTAGCCTCCTTGGAGACCATCAATCAAGTTGTGGACATAGCTAGCAATGTGAAAAGGGTCCTCGCCCGGGGTCTCCAGGCCTCGCCCCCACCGTGGATCTTTATAGGGATTGATGTTCGGCGTCCAGAAGTCTAGGCCGGCTCGGTCGAAATTGTTAAAAGCTCTCGCTTCGGTGGATACAACAGTCGCCACAGCTCTGATCAGCTCGTCATCGAAAGCTGCTCCCATCACAATCGGTTCGGGGAAGCTCGTCGCATAAGAGAAGTCCCCGACGTCCGAGAAGTTCACGCCCGGACTGTCGGCCACGCCGTGCAAGGCTTCATTCCACCACGTGTATGCCGGCAGCCCAAGCCGGGGCACGCCAGGAGAGGTGCTGCCGGTATTGTTGAGCTTCTCCTCCAACGTGAAGGTTTTGATCAGGGCTATGGCTCGGTCCAGTGGGTCGGCGGAGGTGTCACAGACGGTATTATTCTTCAAAGGCCCTTGGTGACATTCGGGAAAGCCTCTACCTTCCAGTTGAGCAAGCGCTGGTCCGGCTAGAGCCAGCACCGCTGCACCGAGAAGAGCAGACATGGTGGGAAGTCAAGCAACGGAATGAAGTCTGCAATGGACAAGTAGATCTGTGGGATTGGGTCTTTTGCGCTCTTTATACCTACTTACCGTAACGGTCCATCATGTACTGCGACGTCGCTTGCAGGAGCATCAGACCGCGTGACGACCCGGCAACCTTGAGTATGGTAAAATGGCACGAGGTATGCCGGCATCTTCTCCATGTGGGCCCATAGGATGCACTGTACGTCCGGTAAATGGCGGACGCCTTTGATCGGCGTACAGAGGGCGGGGACGAGAGGCCCCGATCAGTCGTTTGGAGTCAAAGATCATCGACGTATGTCAAGGGTATGCTGGGGTTTGCTGAGGTTTGCTGTCCAAGCATTTGGGGTATTTTGGAGCTTCATGCTCCCCGCAGTAGTAGTGCTTCTCTCGAGGTTCTCATTCAGCCAGGCTGGGGTCTGTGGTTCTTCGTCTGCTCCACGGTGGCGCAACAGCTCAGACAGCACCGGCGCAGGGTGATGTCTGCCGTGTGCTCTTTCCGGGGCTCGCTCGACTGGCGCGCCTCGAGTCACACCTACAGCACGAAGCTGGAGGTGGTGATGTTTCGAGCAGGGCAACAGGCGGACGGGAAGTCGACAGACATGGCTTCTCTCGGGAGAGCCAAGCCGGGACGTGGCGGTCTCCACACTGGACGAACCTTGACGTTTGATTTAGCCAAAATACAATCGCTCCTAACCCCCACCACGGTCCACCAGCGTTTGCAGCAGCAGCAACAACGTCCATATTGAGCTCAGACTTTCCTTGACTGAGCGCGTACACCCTGCTACGATTACTGCATGGCTGCTGTACTTGGTCGAGGAACTGAATCGGGTAGTTGCGCTTTTCTTGGTACCCAGTCTTGCATTGGGGTCATTGTCCTCTTTCCAGGAGTTCTTAGGTAACGCCACACTAAAAAGCGCTCAGAACTCTGGTCTTTTCGATTGAGCAGTCCTAAGGCCCTAATACTCGTCTGCAATGCGCGAAGGTACTGTGGGCTTGACTTAGCTCAACGACACTGCTGACTTCGCTTTCATGCATACTGGCGTTGACAAAGGGAACAGCGTGGCAGTCGAATTCACAACTGCTGTCCACCTCAAGTCCATGCTGAAGGTGGGCGCCAAGGTAAGGTATCTAGGAAACGATTCGCATCTCAGCGTGTTTCGCAACCAAACCCGTCAAGTCTCATCCAAAGCCACTTTGCCCTTAGGCTCGTTAGATTGGAGTGAGCATGTTATGGTGTAAACTTGCTCAATGCTTCTCACCCACGTGACCACTACATTATGCTAGGTATACAAGACAACCATGATGTCCAGTCGTGAGACCTTGGTGGCCGGATCATACCAATACTAGTTGTGACTGACTTGCTGCTGTCCTTGACAAGATCCTAGACTACGCCGAAAAGATTTAATGCGAGGTTATTGTTCGCGCCGTCAATATTTCCAACGGGCAGAGAAGAAGCCTGCGACCTACCAGCAAAATTACCGCGGTCTGCCCCAACGCAGGACCATGTGTAATGGGGAAAGCGGGCGAGGAAGCCAAGGTGGCGCAATCGTTGTCCTGAAGCCGGCGTTGGCTCCCAATGCACCACCAACACACAAACACAAAGACCTGTGTCTGCAGCTAGCGGACGATGCCTCCACGGGCACCACTACAGCTCAGCTCGCCGGCCTCGAAGGCCAGGCCGGCGCAGGACATATTGTCATCCAGTAAGTTCCAAAGCAACATTCACTCCTCTAGCGTAAAGGATTGCGTTTATTGACGGACTGCTCTTTGAGTGGATGAAGGTATTACGGCGATCTCAGGACCCAGCTCGCTTCAGATACGCAGATCCTGTATCGCTTTGAAATTCCCGAGGTGGCTTCAGGCTCTTTCACATTACCGAGCAGGCTGAACCTCTCGGTGGGCGGGACGGGGGTGATTGGACGACGAGCGTCGTTTGTGAGGGATGAGGTCGTTCTTAGCGAGGGAGTGATTGGCTGGAATTGAGCTACTTTTTAGGAGCCAACGTCTCTCGGAGGATGGTGCGGTTCATCGACGTTCGCGAGGATTGAGGTGTGCTGGGCGAGAATCGTCGTCTGGTGTTCGGTGCTGGGGCAGTGCTGTGCGTGAAGCACCACCTACGCGGGCGGCTTCTCATTGTAGGCTTCAGATGACAGAGTACCTAGGGAGAGTCATGCAACATGCTGCGCAACAGACTTCCTATAGATGCCGTCAAGTCCTGTCATGTCAGCATTGATGGTCTCAAGTCTTCATTGCTCCAGATTGAGGTCGGGGAGGGGTTGACGGTGCTTCTCAGGCCCGATGCGCGGTGCCTTCTACTGTCCTTGGACCGCATTAGCTACACTGAGATGCAGACAGATTTTGTAGAGTAGTAGAATGCAAGATCAAATCAACGTAAACTGGGGACCCAGCCGTCAAGACAACCGAAC
This sequence comes from Salinomyces thailandicus, assembly GCA_005059885.1. Lineage (NCBI taxonomy): Eukaryota > Fungi > Ascomycota > Dothideomycetes > Mycosphaerellales > Teratosphaeriaceae > Salinomyces > Salinomyces thailandicus. The sequence continues at coordinate 91,237 of NAJL01000058.1, read as the reverse complement.
CTTGAGCAGCCGCTGCGCCTGACATCATCAACCACTCCTTATACATCCTACATGCACATGTACGCACCAATAATGCACTACTGACGCAACGAGAAGACACATGGCAAGCCCTGGAACAATATTCAAATACTCGCATACTACACTAGAACAATCATGTTGGAAGCGTACCACACGATGATAGAGACATCATAAAATTCTTGATCAACGGCGGCCCCGAAGCGAAGTTCTGGACCCTAAATGCTATATAGACGTGCTTATTACATAGCTAAGGTACCTTAGGTTACCATCGACCTACATGCTGAAAGATTGGAAGCGTCGCAGTCTACTGCAACGGAAGCGAAGGTCTAGAAAATTACATGGTTCTTGTGTAAGCTCTCGAATCGGGTTTATGCACCTGGACGACTAAAGTGTCATCATTCGTACACGCTGGCTCCGATGACGAAAGGAGAATATCTGGAACTTTGAGTGGATTTGGCAGAGGAAGAAAGTATTGTGCATAGCATGCATGAGTCGTCAAAGTAATCACGGGCAGAGCGGGTCGCCAGGCAGTCGTTGGAAGTGCAGCGTAGAATGTGAACGTTACGCTTGAAGTGTGAGCGTTCAGATCCGACGACAAGACCCCCCGAAGCGTCCATGGACGTCGACGTCGCTGCTACGTCTAGAGTTATGAGGTACGATGCGCCAGAGCCTTTGTCTTTCTCTTAGCCCTCCCGTTCGTGTCCCGTGACAAACCCCTTGGATCTCCATTGCAATGCCTCTCCAGGTATCAGGTCGTTGCTCAATGACGAGCTCAAGCTATTCAAGGCCGAATGACAGCGAAAGTAGGAAATAGCAGGCCAATGCCAGCCTCGAGCATCATGTCAGAGGCGCTGTCGGTGCAGATAGAATTCTAGCTTGAAGCAGGCAAAGCTCAACACGACAACAGGATTCCTTCGCATCAAGCGACAACTTCGCTGACGTTGCAATGATCGACCGATGAACGGCCTCTGGATCCTCGTTTGCCCGTGGCGTAGTCTTTTCACGGCTTTGTCGTGATCGTTCCCGAGAACGAACCTGCCCGGTTGAGGCTTGCGTTGGAAGACATCTTCCCAAGCGCGGGCACATGAATGTTGTTCCTGATATGTCCCCCTGTCTGAGTGACGAGGTCGTTCTGCTTCGACTATATTGCCTTTCAGTGAGTATGTCAGCGTGTGTGCGATGGATTCGAGTGAGTACCGCATGCTGGCCAGCGGACGCGGTGTCGCGCAGCAGGACTGCTGTTCACACCTGAACAATCTGAACACTGGGGCTCCAGGTAAGACCCGCCCTTCGAAAGTCCTCACAGCAAGATTTGTATGGCGCTGCTTTCAGAGACTGGGATCCGGATAGGCAAGAAGAATCAAGGGTGACTAGACAGCCGCGACTGTTGTCCTAGCGACTAAAACACCACGACGCCGCGTCCCTTTCGAGGGATCTCGATCTGTTTTGAGCGGGAAGAAAGCGCGGATGACTACCGACGACGAGGAGATGTTGCGATTAGCGCGACGAATCCAGGCGCTCGTTACTAAAGGATCTTTGAGTACGAGCTTTTGGCAAACATACAATCCGGCCTCCTGACGTCCTGCCTGGCGCTAGTGAACACCTGCGTTTCCAACACTGGAAGCGGTCATGCGGTACGTGTGATGCGGTGTAGACCAGCATTTGCTTGCGCCGCCGCCTGTCTCCACGACTTGACTTCAGCTCGTCGGCCATCATTTCGTAGCAAGCCACGGACCATGACAGTCTGTCGCTCCTTACCGATATCACGAATACTGTACACGGCCGTGTCAAATCGGATCTCATTAACGACGGCGAAGCCATGCTTTGCATATAGGGGCTTGGCTGTATCCGTAGCTTCCAGATATACTTCCAGACCGGCCTCGTCCGCCTCGTCTAGGATGGCGCCCAGAAGCATAGTGCCGGCACCCCTGTGCTGATAGCAAGGTAGGGTGGCGAGCATACCAATGTCTGCCAGCAATTCATTAGCATTGCCCTGCGCAGCATATCAAAGCTCTGGCAACCTACAGCAGTGCTTCTGCAGACCCATGTATTCACGCCTCAGTCTCTCGTTGAGCCCAAACCAGTCACGATTCATCGGTGGTTCGCATTCGTGACCAGCGTCTGCTGGCGACAGAAGTTCACCCTCAGAATAAGCCTTGATCTCTGCTTTCGCAAACGATACAACCTGTTCCGTATCGATGTCGGTGACTTTCCGGAAGCTGACCGTACTCTGTACGGCGGCCGGCTCGACCGCGCTATCAGAACGAGTTCTGCTACCTTTAGGGTGGGTTACGTATTGCTCAGCACCATTCAATGCTGCTACATACATGCAGACAGTTCTTTCGAAATGCTCTGGCTTCGTATGGTCTCGATAGGATAGCTGCTGATTTGCTCGTTCGTCCTCGAAGGCGTAGAATTCAATGTCCACAAGGCGGCGAACGTCACGAGGGGTGGCCGGACTGATTGCCAAGTGAGATTTGCTTTTGCCGCTGGCAGGAGAGCTGGCCGAGGAGCTATCGTAGAACATGATCGGTACCTTGGTCTTTGCTGACGAAAGTATTGAGACGTCGGCTTATGTTTGAAGATTGTGATCGTAGAAGATAGAAGGGATGAACTTGAAAGTCCGACGTGTAGCTCAAACAGGGAAATTCAGTCCGCAAATTGCAGGTGGCTCCAGTGTGATATGCGAGGCGCATTCTGTGGGTGCTCGGCGTCACTGAAAAGATCCCCGGTGAAGTGAGGTAGGATCCGGTGGTAGAACGTAAGAAGTGGATGACTGCACGCCCTTTTGAAGATCGCCAAAGGCTTTGAGCGTCACACGCTCTATTAAACGAACGCCGACGGAGGGAGTTGCAACAAGGGCAGATCACGAGCGAAAAGGTCATCTTCCTCGTCCGCCGAGCGACATCCCACGCTCTTGAGAGTCGTTCCTATGGTCCAGCCAATGCGAAAGGTAATTCGGTGGGGCCAGTAGAGACGAAGATAGTACGGCCACGCTCAGTAGGGCAGACAGGAGCGGAGGCGGGTACGCCCACGGCTCGGAAGCATGTTGGCAAGCAATCGATTAGCAAGAGAAAAGGAAAAGCCCTGCGAGATGCCTCCTAATTCAGCCTGCGCCACCGAATGTCCGCGTGCCATCTGCGATGCTCGAGGGTGACGCATCTTGGCAGGCGATCGGGGGATGAGGTTAGGGGTGAGGCAACGGTGGGCGCAGCTGACTATAAGCGAGGTCTTGAAAGACGACCTGACGACGTCAACGTTGGCGTTGGCGGAGTGGCGACAGAAGTGTTGTGTTGTCGGAATGGAGCCGCAGTTCGCGAGGCGCTCCCCCACGCTTCCTCGCTACTAGCGCCACGGCGGTATTCGCCACTGCTGCGCCATCTTGGTCTACGAAGTACATACAGTACGCGACGCCCCGACGGATGTTGGAGGACCTCGACCACATCATCAGTAAGCACGTCAGGTCAGGCGAGCAGCTAACCAACCCCCAACACCCGTTCATCCTCCCAGAGCATGCAGCCTTGTTGCCGTCTGTCCGAACTGCTGGGCCCCCCCCCGTGTCGTCATGTTCACGTCCACTACCTAAGGTGATACCCGATCCCCGCACGCATCTCCAGCTCCCCCTCGTTGCCCTCATGCACTACCGGGCCTGACAGGCGCCAACGGGCAACAATGGAGGAGGCGTATAAGCAGCCCGGAGGGCGTGACCGGAGACTTCTTGTTACACTGCAGAGAACGCACATCAAGGTCGTGTCTCTTCAGCCGCTCCAAGCGTAAGCGAACTCCACCATCAGCAACATGTCGTCAGGCAAAGGTATCCAACAACAAATCGACCACGGCGCCGTCGTAAGCCACGTCAACAATGTTGCGCCAGCGGGGACCAAAATGTGGATTTTGGAGGTGGGATGGCTGGAAGCAGACGAAGGCTTCGTGATTCGAGGTATATCTCCTCGCTCGACGTAACCCCCATGCAGCTGACATTGCGGGATGGCAATTGACTTTGTATTGGGCAGGTGGTAATACCTCGCTTAATAGCACCAAGGACCGCAGCTTCGTGAACAAGCGTCGGCAGCTGCCGATGTATTGCGTCCTCATCGAGGTGCCCGGCGAAGGCTGTATACTGTGGGAGACAGGCAGTGAGTAGATGCTAAAGGGCTTAACCCCTGAAATGATACAGCACAGGCTAAGACAACGTAGGCGGAAAGGACTATCCAGAGGTCTGGGGGTCTCAAGTCGCCGATGTCTTTTCCAGAGTGAAATACGAAGCACGACATGAGCTAGACGCAGCCATCGAGGCGACCGGACACAAGCTGGAAGACGTCAAGAAAATCATCATTGGTCATCTCCACTTGGACCATGCCGGAGGCCTAGACATGTTCCTGGACCGCGACGACGTCGAAATCTGGGTCCACGATCTTGAGCTGCGGTCGGCATTCTGGTCCGTCGCTACTAAAGCAGACGTTGGTGTGTATTTGAAGCACTACTTGAAGTTAGGTCTCAACTGGAAGACCTTTGATGAGCGGACTATGGACTTCTGCCAAGGCATCACACTCCATCACCTTCCCGGCCATACGGACGGCTTGATCGGCATGCAGGTCAATCTGCCTGATAGCGGCACCTTCCTTTTCATTTCTGATCATTGCCACGTTATCGAAAACGCAAGTATCCCAATTCATGCACCGTTTAAGCGCCGCGCTAATTCCAGCAGTGGCGAGATGGCATCCCTCAGGGCTGGCTGGCGCGAGACCATCCCGCGTGGTTCCGTTCTACCCAACGCCTGAAGCAGCTTGAGAGGCAGACCAGAGGTAGAGTCATCCCCGGCCACGACGAGGAGACGTTCCTGAATTTGCAGAAGGAAGCGGACCGGCAGCCGCAGAAGGGCGTTTTCACTTGATCAACCGATCTTTTGGGTTCGTAGCACAGTGATAACCATATGCAGGCTTATACCGTCCATGATCCAACTATTCTTCGTTTGTGCGTGTCGGGTGCAGGTGTAGCTGACACTATCGCGTCCTATGCGATCCAACGCCTCCCATGAAATCTGCGCTCTGACTTCCGTCACCGTGAGGCAGGGAGGAAGACACTAGGGATGCGTTTGATTGCTAGCCTTGTAATAGGCTGTCGCGGTACTCTGTGAAATTTCACAGAATGCTTCGACATTCCGTTCCCCGGACCCAGCGGTTCAGATATCTGGTACTTCCATCGTGGACATCTTCTTCTTCAGGACATGCCCGACGGTGGAACACAGGCGAGGCATGGCACGGTAAACATGACCGACCCTAAGCCGCCCGGTAGGCACAGCGGCACTAACAGCTCATCTTGGTAATGCTGTGTCGCGATCGCGCCTCCGTTCATCATATCGTGATTGAATACTCCAGTCCGCTGGCTCGCCCTGTTGTCCATCTGATAGTCGCAGGAAGGTTGCTCGAGGTGGTCGGTTCTTCTCCAAGTCTCGTAAAGCATAAGCCTCAAAGTCCGCGGGAGTCCTGATGACATAGGATTCGCTCTGTACTGTCGAAAGCGAGTTCGCAGAGTTCGCATCGAGCTCCGTTTCCCCCACAGTCTCCAGAGTGGGCTTGACTTCATGGGCTATAAGAGTGCTCTCGCCGGCGGTTTCGTTTGGGTACATAGCGCTCCGTCGCGCACTAGGTAAATTCGAGGAATTGACGGTGCCGGCTTCGTCCTGCTTTGAGACCTGGTTTGACTGATGCAAAGCGCTTCCGGGCTTCGCGATGTGGTAGATGCGGAGTACAGGATCGCTGAGGTAAGTTCTGAAGAAGACACGAAGTGACGGGGCGCTCGCGCAGATCTGTAACGTTGAATTAGGGCTTGCATCTGCGTTCAAAGAACAAGACCTTGACTTACTATAGCCAGCTGCGTCTCCAGCTGCGTCCAGATGAAAACTTTGTATCCAACATGGGTTAAATCTTGAAATCGTTAGCGTCAGTTCACAGGTATACACACAACATTAGGGGTCACAAACCATTACTGTGGCCAAGTTTATAGAGGTAATAGGTCCGTATACAACCAGCGACTACAACGATCAAGCCGAGCCCAAAGACGCAGTTGAGCGCAATTTTTTGCCTTCGTCACTGTTAGCGTATCTTTGAAGGAGGGCAAAGGGTGCTTGTACTTACCTTCTGGGGGCTCTAAAATGCCTTAGCATTGCCATAGGAAGCACGACAGAGTACCTGTCATCGGCGTTAGCAAGTCAAAGTAGTAAAGATTGCGGCTACTGATGACCCACAGATCTGTAAAAGAAGACAGTGCACCGGAAACCGCGTTCATGAAACGGGTGTCGTGGCAGTGCCAATCCTTGTGGTACCCAATCGCAAGTGACTTCCAGTATGCATTTGTCGGGTTGCACTGGAGAACCACTAGGAGGATGAGACTGACGGCGTAAATAACAACAAAGGCTATCGCCCCAGTAATGGCAAATTTGATCGGCCTGCTGAGCGTGCCTTTGGTCACGCGTCGATAGAACAGCAGGACAGAGACCTTGGTCGCGCACGTAGAAATGAGAAAAGCGAGCTCAATAAGAAAGGCCATCTCGGAGGCGTCCGCGAAACTGGCAGTGCCTATGTCAGCCAAACCGTGCCCTATATCGACTGCAAGAAACAGTTGAGAACCTACTGTCGTGGTGGTACGTTCCAAAGATGAAGGCCCATAACAGGTGCCGAATAGACAATGAGTGCAGTCTGCATAAGGGCCCCCAGTGTCGCAGGTATAAGAAGTAAGTCGTCCAGTCCTAGAGCTCCAGCTTTGTTCATAGCCCGCAAGCCCAACCGGAGGCAGACCATGATGAACGCTATCACTTGCAAGACCAAGGAGTACGGTACAATCCATGTCGTCGGGGTCGCGTCGGGATCGATAGGCTGGAGCAACGGGTCAGTTGGCGAAACGTAGGGTCCCGAGCGATGAACAGTTACACACCGGCCAATTCGCGAATACCGAAGCAGGTATGACAGGCAGATTGCCTGGCATCCTTGAAGTTCGACCGCGACTCCAACCGCGAAAAGTTGCTCGCGTTCACGCCGGAAGGAGTCGGTTAAGCATGAGCGCCCCTCGTATGATGCAAGAAGGAATGTGCCGAGAGTACAGGGAACTATTAGTGAGTATGACCAGAGAGTCTCTGCCTCCAAGAAGCCTAGGGACCAGTCGTGCGCTGTGGGGCGGACAATATATTTACTATACGGCATAGCAAGAGGCTGAGAGCAGGCACCGCCGAAGACTCGAAGAAACATGCCTAGGTCTTTTCCCGTCGGTAGACGGCGGCTGTCATGACTGGACTGGCTCTAGGCGAATCAGATGATGATTGACTTTGTCTGCCGTGCGCTAACGTAACCCGTCGCGGCCGTCTGGATCTAGTCGAAGTGTAGGAAGCCGTTAGTTTAATTAGGCAGGTGCTGCGGGCAGCTCGACAGAGGGATGAGGTAAAGGGTCATTTTACGGTATTGGAGCTCTAACGTTAAATCAGCCATCTCGGGATGAATGTATCCGACGTACAATAATAATGCAAAGCCGACATCATCGGCGCTGCTTTTGGAGCTCAAAGTCTACTTGGACCGCCTCACAGCCAGCGGTGGAGAGGTGGCCATCTCCGCCGCTCATCGAGTGATCGCTCTGCTCTGCGTTCTCTCTACTGATTGCACTGTTGTTACATTAGAGTAGCACGCGTGGGGGTATCAAGAGACGTGTGCTCTGCCAAGTTTGGATCGTTTAGCTGTACAGCTATAGCGGTGGTCTAAAGGCAGGCGCTAGAACAACGACGAGGGGAAGTCACCCGGGTTTCTCGTACCGCACGGAAAGCTGAACCGTTGCACGCAGAAGTCAAAAGTAGGACACAGTTGCTGCGTTCTGGGACCTATTTTTTTGGTACCCTGGCAGCTCCGATCCTTTGGGTTGCCAGCAAGCTGGTTACTTGGAAGATTGTGGCCTGCATGACACAAAGGTACCTAGGTAGGAACACTTTATCGGGTTGAAACCCATGCGAGTGCTGGTATAAAGCACGCACAGGCTGGAGGACTGATCGAAGCGCGCAATCATGCCGACTCGCGCAGTGCGCGCAGATGCACACAAGGATATACCGCTGTGCCTTTCTACGTCATTTGTGCAGCCGGTGGCGGAACCGTCAAAGTAGGCACAGAGCGCCGCCAGGCTGTCAGAACCTCACTAGGAGATGCTCTCAGGCCGTGGCATCTCGAGATCTAGCCGCATACCGATTAGTAAATAGCCAGCAGCCGGCAAAGAGGTTTTCCAACGCACAGTGGAAGTCTCTCACCACCAGCAGCGGGTCGTGAACGGCGGGGTGAACCACAGGGTGGAGCTCCCGTGGGCCGTCACCCCAGGTTGCGGTCCCAAGCACAGTGCAAGGCCTTCGCCTGTTGGGGTTGAGCGAGACTTTCGGGGACCGTTGGGAGAGTCGGATCCGATGTGGAGCACCTACTGGACACCGCTGGATGAACGAGCGTGGCAACTCAGGGGCTCAGTAATGAATGTCCAATCTAAGACATTTCATGAGATAGCGTTCGATCATGGGCACAGCTCCCTTGCAGAAGCCGACGGGCCAGACAGCAACTTGACACGCGACTCGCCGCGCGGCTGATGGTCTAAAGACCCAAGGCCACCAGAAGAAGCTTCTCGAGTCATTGACAGATGAGGCTCGCGTGGGTCACGAACTCGGATTGGGCCAGGGTGATTACTCGTAAGGCACTTTGGTACACTAGGAGATCTGCACCGCAGCCGTGTACGCCATCTTGGCAATGTTCGCTTCCGCAATAGACGTTGTTGTCACGTCTTTCTTTGCATAGCAGGAGCTGGTGAAGGCTTGCCGTTGCCTGATGATCCTACACCACGTGCCCACGGCATAACCTTCACCTACCTTACGTATCCGGGTAAATTTCGCGGTTGTTTTCTGAGACCGCTTGGATAGGTGGAAATGGGCTTGACAGATAGAAATACCTAGGTACTTCCGTAGTCCTGGTAGGTGAATAACAATGCGGTATGGAGGCCGCAGAACGTGAAGCTATTCGTGTCAGTCTCGTACAGCTCGGGGAAATGCCAACCGAGCCGCCCCTTGGCCCTCTGCCACTGTTGTAACATTTGTTCATACGCTCGTTGACTCCGCATCACCGGCCGCGGAGTACGGTCTTCCTCGCAGTAGCGGAAGACGTACTGTACGTAGTGCTTGCTGCGGTTCCAGATGCCCAGGCCAACAGAACGTCAAAGTGTCCACTTGCGAAAGCAGTCCCTAATCACGGGCGTGCCGTTGAAGTACGTGCTTTCAGTAGTCGGCCGTGTGTCTATGCTTGTGTCAATTTGCGCTCACATCCAATCCCAAGGAGCTTTCTCGACTCACGCTCTAGAGTCCTGACTCGGTAGTGCGTATGGATGCCTTTGAGGTTATGAGATATGCCGGATTCGTATCTGGTGACGTTGCTGCCGTGCAGATGCGTCGATGCATTATTCGCAATACTCAAATCATTGCGAGCAGCCCAAGAGCTCTTGAAATGAGGCATCTTGGGCGCCGAGGGCGGCCGTTGATGGATTTATCATTGGAGGTCCCATGGATCTCGACAGATCGAACAGGCTTTCGACCAGGCTGGCAGGCGATCGAAACAGTAGTGGCGTGGCGGTCATCATCTGAGGTGCCATGGAAGTACGCAGCCGCGACACCAGCGAAGGCCGCGATCTTCTTTGATGCAACGTGGTGGCAGGCCAAAATATTGGCTGAGAAACGGCTGCCGTTGCCTATGGAGTCAAGTCAGTCACTGCCAGCACTTTCGTCGCCCGGATGGAAGGGTTGGGTCTCACTCTTGGCTGCTGCAAAGATCTTGTCCTTGTCGATGCAGTACTCTTCACCCAGCTTGTCGATTAGATCGAGCACGAGCTGGACATCGTCCGTCTTGGCATCAGGATCACCCTGCCATTCGTTGTCCGTGCCGCCTGTAAAGACCACTAGCATGCTACGGTTGAAGTCATGGTTCGAACATTGGGACGGCTTCTCCTATGGCTCCCATCTTTTACCTCACCAATAGAGTAAGGAGATCAACCCGTGTGCTTTCGTTGGTGTATAGACCTGCGGAACGTGAAGCATTTTATGTCGTGCCTGCGGAAAGGGCGCCATTAAGTGACGCATCTGAGAACTCCTTGTAGACGCTTTCAGCCGGGTCTCCAAAGTGGATTGCATACGTACTCTGCAAAACTGCTTCCGGCATACGAGGACAGTCCAGATGCGACGTGGGGGTCTCTATGGCATTCCAGACTGCCTTTTGATTATCAGGAGGTTTGCTTTGCGAACGGATGTCGCATCACCAAATCGAGCATTGTCTTATTGGTCATCGATGCACTCTGCACCAGTAGTCCGATCTGCACAGCGGTCCACAAGATGCGTTTCAGGCGCGCCCAACGACTTCCGGAGATATTGCTACTTCGGCGGTCGTCGTCAAGTTGAGCCAAGGCCGGGTGCAGAAAGAGCAAAGTCCTCCCAGTGCGGCGGCGGTGGAAGCGCTGCGTCAATGGGAACTTAATGGACAAAGGCCTGACAAGGAGTATCCGCTTGCAACGACACCTGTCGGGTGCCAGTGAAGGTACAATCCGATCAGATTTCAGCCTCATCGCGGCCTGCATTGTCATGAAGCCAGCAGAGATAGGTCATCCGGGGTGCTATATCCCTGTCAGTCCACATCAAGCATGGCCACTCGTCTCAAGAGGAGAGACAGCTCATGTCTCGGGATATCTATCCAACCTTGACAAGACGCCACGCTGCGTGACCGAAACGGAAAGCGAACATGTACTTGGCTTGGCTCCAAAGAAGCACCACCCGGGTCTCTGAACCCCTACTTGACTTGAAGAGCAGAAGGTTGCATGCCACTCACTTGTTGAGAATGCATTCAAAGTACTATTGTCGTATTACAGTCGTCTTTTTGGAATAGAGACCCGGTAGCGAGAGCGGACTAAAAGCTTGCCCATTCAAGCCAGGTTGTAACCATGCAGCGAATCTCCTTCGTCGCGTCCGCCTGCGCCAGAGCTTCAATCTCAGCGAAGCTGAGTCTACCGGGCCCGCCACGCTCATTAATCTCACTCTCGGCAACGTCTAAGGCGGCAAGAAGCTCGAGACGCTGCCTTGACGGTGCAGCTTCAATGTCGTCTTGGCCGTCTTCATTGCCGTCTGGGCTGTCTTCAACGTCCACGACTGTTGCGGCTGGCGAAACAAGCCTTGCATCTTCATCAGGCTCGACTACGTTCGGCCGGTTCTGAGGCATCATGGGATCGAAAGGGGCCTCAATTGAGTGCGCGACAGTGCTTGCCGTGCTTGCACAGAGGCATTGGCTGTGACTACATTGCCCGACACTGTTCGCAGCCTCAACTCGAGGATTGACACTGCTATGCCGCAGCTCTGCAAGTTCGTCATGACTTGGGCCATCATAGTCGATCATCGCGTACCCTGTAGAGCTTAGAAGCTCCTCCAACGGCTGTGCCACAATCTGCTGCTCTCTTCTGGCAAGACTCTCTGCATCTGTGGGCACAATCTCGCCTCGAAAGGGTGGCTCCTCTGCCTGCTGCTGGGCGGCGCTGTCGGCGTTCCGCTTCTTGGTTACCTTGATCGTGGGATGTGAGTCCATCGCGGTAGCCATCAGAGGGTCAACGAGCGCCGATGCTTGCAGCTCTTCCTGGAAGGCTTGCTTCTCTGCCTTTGCCTTCTCGATCTCTGGTCGCCATTTTCGGCGTTCCTCTAGCGTCTTCAACGCCTCGCTATGCTCGTCTTCCTTAGCCTTGAACATTCCATCTAACATATCGTTGAAGCCATCTTCTACAATTTGCCAGAGGACGTCACTGTCCGAATGCACACTGGTTTCCAGAGCTTGCCTTGTCTCATCGTCCGGCGCGCGAGAGTTTGCGGCTTGCATTTCAGCCGTGATGCGTGCAGAAGCCTCCCTTAATTCTGTTTCAGCGCCCACCAAAGGCAAAGATGGAGTTGCGTCGTCTTCATGCTCCGATCCAGACAGGAGTTCTTCGAATCTTGACAGGTGATGCCGCAGGCGCTCCGTAGAAGGCGCATCTTGCGGAATGCGCCGCCAAGTCCCCATTCCATTGGTGTCACGCGGCCAAGGGTCATGCTCGTCGAGAATGACCTTCGTACCAGGTAACGGTTGCATGTCGCCCGCAGTATCCTGTCGTTTCCCGCGAGGCTGGCGCTCTTCGCCGGAAGGGATGTCCTCCTGGTTGAAGATGGAGCTTATCGGCTGACTAGAACGGAGGATATCCATAGCTGCCATCGTATTCTCTGACTCCCGGCTCTCGACCATCTCGGCTACAAGCTGTCTGTGCACGACGTACTTTGCTCTGAAAAGGCGTAGAAAGTCTGACCTATCTAGAAAGCCATCGCCATCCAGATCGAAACCTTCGAGTGCACGTTGGAGAGGAGAGAAGCGCTTGGGGCCTCGTAGGTAAGACATGCCGCTTACAAATTCCTCAAATCCTATGAGCCCATTCTCGTCGTGATCATAGAACGCATATATGCGGTCGTACATTGCGTTCGGCGAAAAGCGAAGCGGCCAACGCTCAGAAGTGAAAGCTCTATTGAAAGCTCGACGGTCGATCGCCGCCTGAATCTTGACTGGGTCCGCGGCCCAGGGCACGTTGGCAACGCATGTGAACTGGTCGTAGAGTGCGTCTATGCCAGGTTCCTCGAAGCCGTATTCCCGTGACATGCGCTTCTTCACGGCAGCATCGAGTGAGTCATGCAGCTTCCGAGGATCGCCTGGATACCATATTGGATGCTCTTTGCTTGGCTGCGAGAGGACAGGAAGTGGTATGACGATCTTCACGAAGACATGCGTTTTGGGATGCGATGACTGTGCCTCGCAAGTCGAACACAGGTCGAAGTCAGGACAATTGAGGCAATGCCATCTGACGCCGCGGATTGGCGTCTCACCGCACGACTCACAAGCAATGCCGCGATGCTGGTATGCCTTACGCCTCGCATCTTGTTCCGCAATGTAATACAGGAGGCCTTTGATACCTTGACTTTGCTCTCGTGGTGTGTCCTCAACAGCGTCTAGGTCTTCAGTCTCGGCTAGATCCGTCCGGTTGTTGTCTGAGTCAGATAGCTCTGCCGGTGCTGTACGGAGCGTTTCATGAATGTATTGCCGGAGCACATCCGCGATCACTTGTGAGTCGATTCCAGGAAGACCGCGCGTGAGATACGGAGTGCAGCTTCTTATCGACGCTTCAGTCCTGATCTGCAAGGCTTCTGGCACGCCGCGGTAGCGGTGCAGCAGATCTCGCGTCTGTTGGTCTTCTGCCCTGAAGCACCCCTCCACCACGACCGAGACAGCCAGCGATTCGATGCCGCGGTAGTCATCCTCAGACATAAGACCGATGTGGTCCCTCATTTCCTGCAGCGTTGGAAGATTCCTAGTGGCCAAATTGAATCTCAAGACGCGCCGACGGTGGCGTACTCTAATGTCAGGTAATGGCGAGCCGGAGCTTGGTACTGTGTCAACCTCCAGCTCAGTGCGCTCGCGGCGTGGTCTGTGAACAGCATTGCTCCGATGCAGTGCGCTCTTCTCGGCCTGGTCTGAGTACGTGCTGTATAGAAGATAGACGCCGCATGCTGCAGCCACGCCAGTGATGACCAGGACAGCAGGCCGATATCGAGTCAAATGTGATGTTGGCGCCATATCTGTGTCTAGAATGAGAGTGATGATGGCGAGAATGATCCGGGCAAAGGTCTTGACGGCGTGCGAGCGGTTTTGCCACCCAATGTCATGTGCACCTGAGCGCCGAGATCGAGCGCAGATGACCCTTTTTCGTGTGCTCCTGAGTGACGCTTGCTGGCAGCGCTGTCGTGTCGGAGCACCTGCTTAAAGGCGGACTTGACCCTCTTTGCGGCACGTGAAATCGCATCTTTACAAGCACAGCCAGAAAGCACTCGCAAGAGGTGACGGCGGCATAGGCGACGGATGACACTGCATTGATCGGAAGGCGCGACAGGTGGAAGATGTGGCAATCAAGACTAAGTCAGATTCGAGAGGCAACAGAAGTCACGGAAGGTGTAGGAGGACTCGATCTTGCCCGAGGAAGCTCCGAATTATCCCCTGATCGAGCGCGCAGGGTCACGTGCCCTCTACCTCACTTGACTGGTATAGAGACGGAAAACATATGAAGACCCTATCCAAGCTTCTTTCCGATTCCCTTCCTGAGTAGATAGCTAAACAACGTTGAACTGCCCTGCCAACCTTAACCTAGTGACCCTGGCAGCTTCTTGCTTGAGCCCCTACACAAGACTCTATCCATCATCAATTCGCGTATCGACAGTGCACATGGCTGACGGTGGCAGCTAGAAGGGGAAGTCGCCTATGTTCGCTCCATGTTCCTGGTTGCTTCCCGAGCCCCAGATCACAAGACCCCATCTCCCTCCTCGTCCGCCTCGCTTATGCATCAGCATCCCAAGTGCCGACAGTGCATAGCGGAAGGCAGTAACAGTTCGGCGGGTAGCTGGGAACGTCCACCGCAAGACTCCCATTTGGCTTCCCGCCCCCAGCCCCATCAAGCGACACCCCACCTTCCTCCTCGTCCAACTCCTCATAATACTCCTGCATCGTGCCCTCGCCCAGCCCAAGCTCCCGCCCACACACCTTCCAATTCTCAATCTGCTGTCGCTCCGCAACAGCGCGTGCTTCAAATGCCTGCTTCTGAAAGGACTTGACGTAACCCGTGACCTCCACCGGGTGTCCGCGAACCCAGGGCCAAGCTGCCTCAAGGATCCAGCCCGCAACGATCTTCTGGCAGACTCCATCGAACCAGGGGCTCTCGGTGGTTAGCGACGGTGGCGCGATGTCGATAGCGAGGCGGTGGAGCTCCATGGTATGAAGCGCGCCAACAAACCTGCTCGCTGTGAACGTGTGGACGTCACCGAACTTCCAGCCGAACAGTTTCAAGAAGCCGTTGTGGCTGAGGGCGAGCTCGAGATGGCGGAGGTTGCTGCCTTGGCTGAAGTTTCGCAGCAGGCGGTTGGCGATAGGGAGGTGTGCGACGTAGAAGGTCTTGTACAGGAAGAGGATTTTCGAGGCTGCGTTACCCAATTCCTTGTTCAGCAACAGCAGATTGATGACGTGCTTCTCGCGTTTGAACATCGTGCCAGCGCCGCGGCGGGCGCGGTGCGTCGGATAGGGCTCAATGACTGCGCCGAAGGTGAACCCGAAGATGCGGTCGCGTACTTCACTTGGAAGCTTTTCGAAAGGGAAGATCTTGCTGTTGGTCTTCCACCACTGCCACTGAAGCTCGTGCTTGCGTGATGAGTCGCCGTTTTCGAACGTTGTGTTGGTAACTTGGGGCAGACAGCGCAGGTAGTCGGTGACAGGAACGTATCTACCGAGGTGCAGAATCGTTACTTCGTCGTCCACACCGACTTGGACAGCCATCGGCTTTTGGTACAGCCAGTGCTCAAAGTAGTAGATACTCCAGCCGATTTGCTTGCCACTTAGATCAGAAAGTGGGCGCGCCTGGTCACTTGGGCGGACTGTGATGTCTAGGCTGGTATTGAGGGACTGATCAAGCGTTTCAGTGCGGTAACGGTCGATCTGGCGCTGGATCTTCTTGCCAACATGATCGCCATCTCGGCGTCTCGCGATGAAGTGCCTGTGCTGCAATGACACTGGCTGCGTCTTCTGCTCACTCTCCTGATCTCCCGTCTGTTGGGCCTTCTGCATGTCGTCGGTGCGAAAGGGGGGTAGAGGGTAGTAGAGGGTTCGGCTGAAGGCACTGCACTCGCAGAAGGAACACGTAAGACTGTGTGTGTATGATATTGTGGTTATCTTGGTGTTGATTGTTGTGTTGAGTGTCTGATGTTGGTGTCGTAGGAAACTTGCTGCCTGGAAGAAAAGTCGACTCCTTTATAGTAGCCAAAGCGCGCTAGCGATGCACATGTATTCCGTAGTTGCCCCTAGATTCCTCCAAGTGAAGGCCCCTACCCAGCCCCAAGAACCGGCTAGCCACCATCGACGGTCGATGGCACGTGAAATGGGCCGCCACAATACAGAGGTCTTAGAATCTCTCCACCCTTATTAGCCAGTCAGTTCTTTTTGGCATGTGAACCGCATTGGGGTGGCTTGATCTTGTGGCGCCAGTATATTGCCACCAGTGCCAGTGAGGCACGTGCCACGCGCGCCTTCTGTTTGAAGGTCGGCCCTCCGCCACCGACCGACATTCACAGAGGGCCCGGCGGCACGGATGGGAACCGACGACGCGAGCCATGAGGATGCCGAACGCGTTCGCGCCACCTTTTGCGCGTCATCGCGAGCATACAGGGTGTTTGGAAGTAAGGAAGTGGGTTCGCCATCTCAGCTCTCACTGTGCTCTGGACACCTTCGCGTAACCCACTTTTCCCACGCCTTGCGCTTCGTATTACTGACCGTATACCCGTCATCGCCTAGGTCCTCAGCAGAATCGAGGTGCCCGCGTCCGCTGCAGTTGCACCAAGGTGCCGAAGCAGGCGTATCAGGCGATTCTAGCGGCGGGAACTCCATCCCATCCGCCTCCGGGCCATTCTCATCGTCAGACGACTCTTCGCTATCCGACAGTGGGTCCTCACTGCTGAGGGAGCCTGTAGCCGCAGCTTGATGGATGGTACTTGGCCCCACGATCGGATCATGCTCGCTAGTACTGGTCTCGCTATCGCTCTCGCCGGGCGGCGGATCATCTGGGACCTCTGCACCAGCCCCCAGCCACAGGTCGTCGAAGTGTTGGGCGTACCCGATTCTCCTCAAGCTCACCCAATCGAGCCGATACATAGAGTCTCGAAGGGTGCCAAGGACGTCCTTCCACATGCTACCATCTTTCAGCAGGACATCACGGAGTCGCAGGCCCTTTAAGCGATCTCTATGCCGAAGCGCTAGATCGATGATCTCCTGGCCATCCAGCTTCCAGCCCTGCACGCCAAAAGCGACCAACTTTTCCCATTTCACATTGTGGAAAACATCTTCGAGCCGCAAGTTGAGCGGGCGGTGGGATGGGAAGCCGACATGCACTGCCTGCATGTTCTCTGCTGTCATGAACACCGTACGGAACAGTCCTGACAGCTCGCTCATCTTTTGGTCCAGATCCGTGCCATCATCGAAATGCAGCGTCAGACACGTCAACCGTGCTGCGAGTGTCGATATGGACCGAGGCGGATGCGATGCCAGGAATTCTGCACTCTGCGGGCTGAGCATCGGTGAAGAGAAGCGCGACCAGGGCACGTTAGAATGCAACAGAGCGGTACCTATGGTCCGAGATCCATGCCAGCAGGCCGGCGCCCACTCCAGATCTAAGAATTGTCTGGAGTCCTCATGCTGCCCAATATACGAAAGCAAGGCGCTGTCCTCTTCATCAGTGACTCTCAACAGCTGCACAAATTGCAAGGACGTGAAGCTCGCGATCGCCTTCTTGAGGACGCGAACATCCTCTTCGGATTCTACGATTTGTTGCTGCTCCTCTGCCTTACGCCGCAGGCTGCTAAGATCGAACGTGAGTCGGGCGTCTCCGGATCCTTGTAGAAGAAGTCTTATCTCTCCACCATCTGCAACACTCAATCAGTACTACACCGCTAGGATCCGCCGTTGAGTCGTACCATTTCTGTAGAAATATGGGACCATATAGCTGAACTTCTTGACGTGCCTCGCAAGATGTGGCCATCCTGCTAGCTCCTCAAGCTTCCTCAGGCCACGCTTCGAGAACCTTGCTGCCACCCGCGTATATAGAAGTGGTGCGCCTATGTCGGCGAAGCGCCGACATGTGCACCTGAATCTCCCGACGTCCTTTATCGAGCCTCGACTGGAGGGAAGTGGCCGGTCAAAGCTCTCGACCGAGAGGAACTGCCTTCGGTCTATAGGGACAGTCTTGTCAGGGTCTGGCTCTATTTGGTCCAGGATGAGCCGAAGCAGCTCGTTCGAGAGGCCTTGGATGGGGGTCGTTGTGGTCATGCTTCAGTCTTCACGCACCGAGTCAGACCTTTGCTACGCTGCTGGCTAAAATTCTCTTATGGGAGGACGAAGAGGTGGAAAAATGCGTCATTCTTCGAAAGCCCGACCAGACAGCAGTGCATTAGTCGCGACGGGTGGCACAAGCATCATTCTGCAGACGCAGGCAGCGTGCGGCAGAGCAGAGTACAGCAGTCGTACAGGCAGCCAGACCAACATCACTCGCGCAGTCAGTGGGGACTACTGCATGATTCTCCGGCATTCGCTGCGACTCGTCGTATTATATTGACTTACTGCCCATCGGCAAACAAAGTCAGCCGGGAGGCGTCATCAATCGCGCAAGCACAAGACAGCAGGGGGATGGAGCAGCAGACGTCTCCTCCAAGGCCTCGTCAGCCAATCGTAGCGACAGCGAAACCTCACATGACTTGCTCCTTCTGCGGGCGACCGCTGAGACCCGCGTGGATTATGCGGAGCGGTGCGCACCTGCGGACCATGGCAACCTTCTCGGTACCGCGAGCTTCTGCAGTTGGTGGCCCGCGGCGGGGAGCGGTGGCCATCTAATGGTGTCGGCGGGGTCGAGATGTACCCATGATCCTGGCTGGAGGCTTGCAGTGGTGCGCTGGCAGGTCATCGAGCAAATCGGAGGGGGAGGGACCAACGAACGCGCGTGGGGCCAGTAGCTCCTGAGCTGTAGTAGAGGATTCCGGGAGAGGGCGAGCGTGAGCAGGCCGCTGTTGGGATGCGACAACGTTGATATATAGTTTGCACAACATGCCAGCCAGGGAACGATATATACGCAAGGTATCTCTCGCCTGAAAAATGAAATGGCATTGGTGAAAATGGGAAGCAAAGCCTTCTTCCCAAGGAATTGATGAGATGAAGTGGAGTCGCAGGTTGCGCTCGGGCCATAGATCATGCTTCAATGTTTGTGAAAAAGCTCAGGCACATTACGAGGTACATGTAAGTCACGACAGCATTCAATTCGGTTTTTTGTCCCGTCTGGTAACAGAGTCGTTCAACGATATCAATGCTATTGATCACGACGTAGGAATACAGGCCGAGATCGGACGATTCAGGATCTCCTGCAGAACACCGCTTCAAGATTCATCTATGCAATGAGCGCCTCCATAGAACGTCGTCACAGCGATGCTTGCAGCAAACATATAAACATGTTGTTAGGGAGAGCTGTCATCATCCCCATCAACCTTCGGTTTCGAGAACAACAGCTCCGGGTCTGGGTCATCACCGTCCGTATCGCTCTCATCGATCCTCTGCGTAACAGGTCGCGCGGTCTCGAAGCTCTTATCCAGCTCATGAATGCCGTTCCCATCCTCCCCTCCGTCATCGTCAGCTGGAGAACTCCTGTCCGCCGGCGTCGTGCTTGGGCCTAAAAGGTCGTTTGCGGCGCGTGCCCGATCACCAGGGAAATCCGACTCTTCTGCTATACCAAGAATGTTCCGAAGAATTCGCCGGCCCTGGCGTAGCGCGTCTAGTTCAGCGCCTATAGCTGCGATGAGGAGGATCCAATGTTGCTCCTCTGCGTGTTGCAGGTGTGCCTCTATTCTGCCTACCGTGCCCTCGAGACCTTGTAACAACATGCTGGTGCGCTCTTCCATATCACTTTCTTCTCCAGCTTGCGGTGGGTCCTCCCAGGCTGAAGCAGACGTTGATGCAGACAAGTTGGATGTCTCCGACTGTAGCTGTTTCTCAAAATCTGTCACCTGCGCCACTACATCTTTCCACATGGCTGCACCCTCGGTCAGAGCAGACTTCTCACGTTCGATGTCGCGTCGCTGATGCATGACAGCGTCCCGCTCTTCAGTATAGTGCTCACGGGCCATATCCAAGGTCCTCCTCTTCGGCGGCAGCTCCCATATTGACTGCTTGCCATCACCTGACTCTCGCCTTGTCTCACCTCCCTCAGGTTTCAGTGACAGGAACTTCTGCACATCTTGTTCCATCATGCTTAGAGAGTTGGTGTACGAGGCGAGCTTAGCCTGCACCGAGTTCTCCGCGGCCAGAACCTGTCTCACTAGCTTTCGGTGCCTCCCTTTCATATCTGCGAGCTGCAACTCGACATGGATTATCTCCTCTTGCAGCATATCAGCCTCCTGGCGCAGACGCTGTGCTCGTACCGTCTCCTCACTATCGTCCGCCTCCCGTGTGGCCTCTTGCAAGCCCAAGCGCTTCTGCTCCCATTCGTCGATTTGCGATAATGTCCCCTCCTTGTCCTGTACTTCCGCATCAACATCTCTCAGCTCGTCTTCCTTTACCGCCGAAAGTGCAAGGATGCCGTTGTAGATGCCCTTGCGTGCGCTCCTCAGCCCTGGCCGCTTCCTCACAGGCCGCTTGCCTCTCTTTGCTGCACTACGCACACTGTACGCAGTGGGCGTCGTACTACCCGTCGAGGTATTCGTATTACCAGCGCCATTACCACCTCCCACACCCTTCGCCAGTCCTTCAGCCTGCGCGTCAAGCAAGAACTGTAGATCCGCCTCTAGCTCCCTCTGTCTTTCTTGCATTGGCGACGGCTTCTCGATCATGACAGACTTCTGCATGGCCTCCGGTGATTTCAAATATGTGCTCTGCACTATGGGAGGAGGTATCGTCGAGGCGGCCATGGGGGACCGACTACGCCAACGTGGAAGCTCATGGTCTTGGTCAAAGAGGAGGCCATTTCGGCTGGACGAGGCTTTAGGAAACCAGGATCTGAATGCTATCATGTTAGCGTATGAGGTGCTAGACACTTTGGAGAGCTGCTTAGCCACATATACATACCCGTCCATGCTGCCTGGAATGGAGTCACGCGACCCTGCGACCTAAACCAAGGCCACGCATGCGCTCTTACAGCCGAATTGAGCTCAAAGCACGTGAAGCGATGCGGAACTCTTGGACCTGCTGTAGACTGATGACATAGCGGGAAGGTCAAAATACTCTACGGGGGACCAGGACGCTATATGCATGTCCTTCGTTGTTTACGAGAAAGCTGGGTGCACTCGCCTACACCTGCCTCATTTACGTGTACCAGGCCTCGGCTGCTTCACGAGCCATGTCTCTCATCGTCACCCAATAACTGACATTGACACTGAGAACAGCGTCAACTCTCGCTACCTTTCCGATCCAGAGCTGCCGATAATCGTCTCTGAACAGGCTCACATCCGCGGAATTGCAACGGAGTGCTGGGAAGTGTAGAAAAACTCCATCTTTCAAACAATTGGACCTTCAGCCGCACGATCACCTACGGTCATCGGAAGATCAAGAAGCCAGATTCACAGACTGGCGCCAATTGGGCCACAGTAGCATAACAGGAGTACCTGACAGACCTCTATCATGGCCTCGGACGAGCCACCTCGCTTCATTCTCTTCCTTCCGCCGGTCCCTTCGCCACCATCATTGTCCCCACTGAAGGCGGCGTTTGGGGATACGATAAACCAGGTGCTCAAAGAGGTCTCCAGCCACTCATCAGACTCGACCAAAGCCGCAATTCTGGAAATAGCATTAGCCTGTCCGGATCTTGTCGGGCATGAAGAAAAGCCTCGATCATCACTGTACAACTCAACGCAGAGAGCACTTGCGGCGGTGTACAAGCTCGCGTGCGTCAGCGCCGCACAGGAGAACGTCAATGTGGAAGATTCGGATGGCGTGGACGTGAGAGTGCTGCTAGTGGCTTGGTCTCCAGAGGGCAATCAGACACACTTACGGAGCGGGCCTTACGGACCCATTATCGATCTCGAGAGATTGGCCCAGTCTGGACGGCAGTGGCAGTATGCCTTCGGCGTCGAGTCGGAAGCAGGAGAGGCTATGGTCAAGGCGTTTGTGCAGGCGAAAGGCAACGGCGAAGCAGTCAGCCGTGTACAAAGTGGACCGGTGATGTCCGACGGAAGTTCGAATGCATCCTCCCATGAGCCCAAGCCCAGCAGCCAAATGCCACGCGGTACCGCAGTACAGGATCGCCGGTATCACGTAGCAGTAGGAGGCACATTCGATCACATCCACATCGGTCACAAGCTTCTCCTTACGATGACGCTCTTTGCCGTCGACGAGCCCGCTGCCTCAGATAAGGTTTCGGAGAGGAGTGCCACAATAGGCATAACAGGCGACCAACTGCTCGTTAACAAAAAGCACGCCGAAGTCCTCGAGAGCTGGAACGACCGTCAACAAGTCGTCCAGAGCTTCGTCGATAGCCTTGTCAACTTCACCGATTTACCAGTGCAGACCACAACTCGCCACGATACTGGTCCAAACGGCAAGTCCACGGACCTCCACTACCCCAACGGTTTCGTCGTCAAGTGCACAGAGATCCAAGACCCGTTCGGCCCAACCATCACCGAGGAAGACATTTCTGCTCTTATCATCTCGGCAGAGACTCGGGCGGGCGGGAAGGCGGTAAATGATAAACGTAAGGAAAAGGGCTGGAAAGAGCTGGAGGTCTTCGAGGTGGATGTTTTAGATGCAGAAGATGAAGGGCAAGAGGTGAAGGAAGGGTTTGAGGGGAAATTGAGTAGCACGAGCACCAGGGAGAAGCTTGCGAGGAAGACCAAGGCAGCAGGTGGCACCCCTTCGCTATAGCTTCTTACAAGACAACAAAGATCCTACATTCAGCCACGAAGGTGTGGCGTCAGCTCGTAACAGTCGAACACCTCTTGTGAATGGCGTGAGCGTAATGTGAGACCTCTAGCGAATTTGTCTGCGCGCGAACTTCTTATTGAGAGACTATTCCTAGCTCTCATAGCTCGTCAGGGGAGTCTCCAGGTCGCACGCCGCCGATGCCCATGAGCTCCGTCTCAAAGATGAGCACGCTGTTGGCCGGAATGGGACCCATCCCCCGCGACCCATAGCCCCAGTCCGGCTGTATCGTCAACTTCCTCTTCTCACCCACGCACATGTCCAGCAGGCCCTCGTCCCATCCTTTGATGACCTGGCCCTTGCCGACATGGAAGGAGAGAGGCTGGCCGCGGTTGTAGGAAGCGTCAAACTCGCTGCCGTCTTTCTCGAGCGTGCCGCGGTAGTGGACTTCGACCTTGTCGCCTAGGATGGTTGTTAATGGCAGTTCACATGGCTGTATTCGTGTGTGCCTCACCTCTCTTGGTCTTCCTGGTGCATTCTACCGAGTGTTCCGTCTGGATGTCCAATGGCTTGTCCAGTGCCGATGCACCTGCGACCAGCAGGGCAAACGCGGTTGTAAATGCTGAGAATCGCATCTTGTGTCGTCGGTGCTGTTAAAGTTCTTAGTGGTGATGCTATATGGATTTTGCGAGGGAAGCAGGTGTCAATAATGTCTCTCAATCTGGCTACATCGAGGTGTTCAGGTAACCTGGAAGGTACCCTTGGGCACATTACGTAAGGCAGGGAAGGTGGAAGGCCGAGTAGTGCTGCCATCACGTGATAATCGTCTGACCGCGTGTTAGTCGCGTTCCTGGTGGCGCTGTCGCTTTGCTTAGCCTTGTAGCATGTCGCAAATGTATCGCCGACCATGGACAACGGTGTCCTACTCCATGGACTCAATAGCGCTCAACGTGACGCGGTGACTTCTGACGTCTCCGTGCTCCAATTGCTCGCGCCGCCCGGGTCTGGAAAGACCAAGACACTTACAGCACGCGTCGCGTACCTCGTCGCGCGCAAACAACTGCGACCATGGAACATCATCGTGTGTACCTTCACCGTGAAGGCGGCAAAGGAGATGAAAGAGCGCATCAGAGGCTTCGTAGGCGATGAGTTAGCCAAGCAGCTGAAGCTAGGCACGTTCCACTCCATTGCCCTGCGATACTTGAAGCAGTACGGTCACCACATTGGACTGGACAAAGACTTCGGCATCGCCGACACGAACGACAGCAAGGCCATCATCAAGCGGATCATCAAGCAGAACGACCTCTCCATCGAGGCGGGCCAAGCACGCGCACGAATCTCCGCGCAGAAATCAAAGGGTATTGATAGCGAGCAATTCCTCAAGACTGTAAAAAGCGTCGAGCAGCATGACTTTGCACAAGTCTATTTGGGATACGAACAGGCTTTAAAGGCGTCGAACCTGCTGGATTACGACGATCTGCTGCTTAGGTGCTCCTTCCTCCTCAGGACACATACACAGTGCGTGTCCAACGTGGAGGCGCTGCTTATCGACGAGTTCCAGGACACGAACAATGTTCAATATGATCTAATGAGCCTCTTTGCTCAGCACAGAAACGTCATCACCATCGTCGGCGATCCAGACCAGAGCATATACGGCTTCCGCAATGCGGAGATCAAGAACTTGTCTCGAATGAAGAGCCAGTGGCCGGACACGCTGACTATCAATCTTGAAGAGAACTACCGCTCCTCTGGGGCCATCTTACATGCAGCGCAGCACATCATCGAGCAAGATGAGAGTCGGCCTCCAAAGAAGTTGCAGGCTACGCATAGCCTTGGCATGCGGCCGGTCCTGCGAAAGCTGCCGTCCGCCGAAGCAGAGGCAGGTTGGCTTGTGTCTGAAATCCAGCGAATACGAGCACTGACCGGCAATCTTCTCCGTCTTAGCGATTTTGCTGTCCTTCTCCGTTCGGCAGCCTTGTCCCGCGCCATAGAGTCGGCAATGGGCAAAGCCGGCGTACCGTACCGTATGGTTGGAGGCAACAGATTCTATGATCGTATCGAAGTGAAGCTCCTAGTTGACTACCTGCGAGTGATCCATCAAACTGGCGACAACGAAGCTCTTGAGCGCATCGTCAACATGCCTGCTCGTAGAGTAGGCCCAGAGACCGTTAGAGCGCTGAGGGAGCAAGCAGTCTCGGAAGGTACCAGCGTTTGGCAGGTTGTGTTGGACAGCGTACAATGTCGGCGTAGGCCTATCACGAAGCTCACGGAACCAACGAGGAAGGGTCTGGCGATTTTTGTCGACATCGTTCTGACTGGGCAAAAGAAAGCATACGACGAAGGTACAGCCAGAGCTTCTCTCGTGGACTTGGTCAATTTCCTGTTAAAGAAGCTGCTCTTCCAGGACTGGCTCAAGAAGAAATATCCCGACGACCACGAGGTGCGATGGCAGAACGTAGAGGAGCTCATTGCGCAGGCATCAGATGCTTCTGACCCGGAGCGGCTGCAAGCCATGCTTGACCAGAATGCTCTCCCAGAAATTGATGGCTTAGAACAGCGGACTGCTTCCTCACTGGGCGACACATTGTCCTTGTTCTTGTCAAACATTTCATTGGCGTCTTCAAGCGAAGCGAAAGCAGAAGAAGAGGGCGAGAATGTCGAGCAGGTAACAATCTCGACCATTCATGCCGCCAAAGGTCTCGAGTGGCCTGTCGTTTTCATACCAGCTTGCTACGACGGCTCTATACCGCACTCGCGAGCAGAGGACAACGACGAAGAGCGACGACTATTATATGTGGGCATGACCAGAGCCCAGGCATCGCTCTATCTCAGCTGTCCAATCAAGAATACCCGACGGGAAGAGACCGCGCTGTCGACTTTCCTTCTACAACCTGGCGTCAGCGCTTTCTTTGAAGAGCATGGCCCCACTGTAGAGCCCTCAGCTGTCGCAGGTCTGGCTGTGACTCTGCGGAGGGACTGCCCAGCTCTAAAAGTCGTCGAAGAAGCCAAGTCGTCAATCAAGCGCGACGAAGACAACTATTGGCCTTTGAATGGCGAATTCCCGCCCGAAGAACTTGCCAAATGGGATCACTCCAAAGATAGCGCGACTGTGCCGGCCGCTGTCTTCTCTACGGCATCGATAACGCTTCAACAGCAACAGACATTTTCCACCGCCAACGCAACCATGAAACCGGGCTTCGTGAGCCTCACGGAAAGGTATGACGAGATCATGGAGCAGGCAAGGATTGAAAGCATAGACAAGCGCGCACAACAGCAACAGAAAGCCGCCGTTCTCGAGGAGAAGCCCCGGGGCCGCAAGCGGCAAATCGAAGGGCAAGGGACGATTCAGAGCTTCTTCGCCAAACGCAGCCGGCCTAATGCGGATCTAGAGACAAGCACAGCGAACTCCACGCCAGAGCAGGACTCAGCCGCTCCCTCAAAGAAGCAACCTCTACAGGAAATGCGTAACCCTCCTGCCGCAACTTCTGAAAACATGCAGCGACCTAAAGGCGTCCCACTGCCCCTGTACACGCCACGAACCGCGCCTCTGCATACCAAGCCACCGACATCAAGGACCCGCGGCCACACGCCTGCTGGAAACGATTACATGTTCCTCTCGAGCTCGCCTCCGCAGCCTGACGACGGTGAAAATCAAACTCTTGATTCGGCGCCGAGCAACGATACTTTATCAGACAAAGAGAAACCCGTACCTAAAGACAAGCCGGCGTCGACGTTCCATACAACGTCGATGCAAGCGTTGGCGCCACGGCGTAGAACGCTGGGGATTAGGAGGACTTTTAACGGGTGGGCTAGCAGAGGTGGCAGGGGAGGAGGCTGACATTGCACATTACTGGCAAAGGAACTTTTCTCGGACGACCATGTGGCAATCGTATCATGAATAATGGGTATCAACCGGGCATTTCCACAGCGGCTCAAGTCTCCTCATCGCTGCTTTCGCCCTGGACAAGTGCCACTCCCTGCCCTTGCTCGTCATCGAATCCTTCAAAATCATCCTCGCTCTCCTCATCATCGTCATCTTCATCCTCGTCAACATCATCCTCAACGGCCTCTGGCAACCCGTTAGCCGCTGCATTGACCCCCTTCATCTCCTCCGCTCGCTGGCCCTCCTCTTCCAGTTCCAGCTCCCTCTTCCGCTTCTTATGAGTGAACCCTAACTTCTCATCCCTCCCTTCTTCTGCATTCTCTCCAGCTCCTTCCGGTACAGGTGGCGGGCTGAACCAAGGAATCTTGCCGCGTAGGAAGTCGTTTAGGACCATCTTCGCCACGCCGTCCACATCCGCCTCGCCACCCTTGAGTAGCCTACCCCCTTTCCTTCCCAAGACCTCGAGGAAGCGCAGGCTCTCTTCGATCCGCGCCTTATCAGTCACATTCGCACTGGCCATCGGATCCGCGCTGCCACTGTCGCTCTCCGCCGTAGCTTTGTTCCATCCCTTGATGTCATACGTCCGTTCTAGATGGTTTCTTCGACATTTGTTTAGCACGGCCGGAATGTACTGCGCTGGGTTCTCCACATTCTCCACCCGGACCACACCCCTCAACAAGATGTCCTCCGGACTATCCGTCATACTCGGCGGCACGATGCCAGGGCAGTCGATGAGGTAAATACGCTTCATCAGCGTAATGTACTGCCAGACTTTCGTCTCGCCTGGTATGGGTGCGGTAGTGCAGACTTTCTTCTTGCGCAGAGTGTTGATGATGGAGGATTTGCCGGTGTTTGGGTAACCGATGAAGCCAACGGATATCTGCTTCCGGCTGGCGTGAAGAGAGGAAAACTGGCGTAGTAGCGAGATGAGGGTGCCTTTGCCGAATGAATTGGTGAGGCTGGCGTGAAAGGCGAGGGTAGGGTATTCGCGCGATAGCATTTTCACCCATTTTGCCTGAGACTTGTCAGTAAAGTCCTTAGTAGCTGAGTATTGCTGTAGACATTGCAAAGCGAAAGAAGTGATGTATGTCCAATAACTAAGCTCTCCTTCACGAGGCCCGCCCAGTGGCGGGTTCAGGATCGCTACTCAAAGACGGGACACTAGCGCCAATCGAAAGGGCGGTCATGCCAAAACGACAGAGGACCTGAGGTGAAAGGCAGGTCAATCTGCCAAGGCTGTAACGGGTATCCTTCCACTGAGTGCAGCCGCAAAGGGCCGGATGGCACCTTAACTCGAGCCTTGGCGTGCATAATATTGGAAAAGGGGGTTGTGTTGCTGTGACGAAGGGCAAAGAGAAAGGAGAGGAATGTAGGACGTACCGCCACGCTCGTGGGAACCAGATCGCACTTGTTCAACAAGAACAGGAGATGCTTGTGAGGCGCCTCCTCGCGGATATACTTCTCCACGCTCCTGCATCTCGTGCCTAGCGGATCTCGGGCGTCCAGAACGTGGATCACGACGTCGCTTGAATCGATGACCTTATAAAGCTCGTTCCAAATGCGTTTGCTCTGACCCTTCGAAAAGACCGGTTCCCGAGCGGCGGTCAACTCCCCAGCATCCGCGCCATGCATGGCATCCAACGGCAGGTTACTTTGGTCATCGTGAGAAGACTGGCCGGAAAGATATCTCGCCTCCTCACGTCGTTCCCGGTATGTCTCGTGGTCCTTCCCGATCCCGTTTGCGAGATCTTCGAGACTCGACGCAGCTAGTCGCGGCCGTTTTCGCTGCGCTTTCGGGCCGAACGTGTCCCCAAAGGCCTCGCTTTCGATCCTAATCTTGGCCTTGTGCTGCACCAACCCATCCTTACGCTCCTTGTCTTTGTTGTCGTTGATCAGACTCATTGGCAGCTTGTTCTGCTTCAACAGGTAGCTATACGGGTCTTTACTCTGAGCCTCTACCGCGCCACGGAACGCCGCGAGTGCATCCTGAGATATGACTCGCGTGTTGGTGAACCACTTCCGATTGGGTTCGACACGGGCATTCGGTTTCTCCTTCCCCTGGTAGGCGGCGGCTTTTGTGACCTCACCCTTGGCATTGTGCTGCGCCTTGCCCTCCTTGAACATGTTTAGGGTCTTGACCCGTTTCGCGCTGCGATAGAAGTTCTCGCCTTTCGTGCGGACGTTGGCCATGCCGTCGCTGGTCTTCCCCTGCCGCTCGCGCCGCGTGGCTTCTTTCTTGCCAGTACCCATGATGTCGGATCGGTGGCCTCTGTCAGACCTGTTACGTATACGGAGTGAGTGTGTCAGATGATAAGTCTTAAAAAAGATGAGGTGTATAGCAGAGCGCAAGGGCACCTTGGGACTTTGGTAGTCGAGGAATTTCTGGCCAAGATTTCGCTAGTGAGCCTGAGGCACCAATCACTCCCGAACCTCCGCACTCCATGTGGACGAACGCAGCTTCCATCCCTCTTGCCTCTATCATTGCTCTTGCCCTCCTGCAGTTACATTGGACACGCAATGCCTCCACAAACGCCCCTCTCCGCTCCGCTTCGCTCCTGGCGTTGTCCGCAATGCACTGCTACCTCCGGGGTTCGCTCTCGCCCCTTCACCGTCACCACTCGCTCACACGCCGTCGGACCCGAACACCCCCGCTACATCGACGTTCCGCAACCACCTCAGCAGACAGTGCCCGACCGCAGGTTCATCAAGGGACGTCTCCCTGTCCCACGTGACGTCTTTTCCGGCGGGAAAGGGCAAGACAAGGCAAGCGAGGCTTGGCTGCACGACCACACGCAGCCGCCGAAGAAGCACGGGCAGGGAACGTCGGGAAGCGGCACTCGTGAGGCCTGGAAGGGGCGCATGAGCGATATGCGCCGACGAAATCTCCGCGAGGGCTTGGTAAGTCTGCGGGCGAGGAAAGACCAAGAGGAGAGACTGCGGAACGAGCGAAGTGCGCAGCGGCAGGCGGAGCGTGAAGAGTTGTTGAAGCGGCCGGAACGGGAGGATGAGCGGTTAACGACGCCATCGAGCGGATTAGACCTGGAGGCGTTGAAGCATATGACCCCGACGCCAGAGGAGCGGGCGGCGCGCATCAGCTTTAAGGAAGCCAACCTCGCCGCGCACACCGCCGCCAAGCGGGCGGAACGCATGGACCACCTGCATACGCTCTATCTCAATGCCAGGACTTTCATTGTCACGCCGCAGCAGCTGGAGAAGGCCGTGGACGATGCATTTGGCTTCACAGAATCTCCTGTGAGCTTTGAGGATTATGAGTTCGCTCAGGGCTCGAGTTCCCAGCAGGCACAGAGTGTGTGGGCGCAGGGCAGGCCGGAGACGGTGCAGGACATGCTGAATCGGGCCAATCGACAGGGTTCGCGAAACGCGCTGGAGGGCGCTGGAGGCTTTGCTAGCGTGAACAGAGATCGGATTCGTCGGATTGGAGAGGTGCTGACAGGGGCTAAGATGTAAAAGTGAAGATTCGCGTTGGGAGGAAGTAGAGATGCACATGTACACTTCTCCATACACCATCGGAGATTATCGGCGCTCGCAGAGATCGCTGAGCATCACTGCAGAGGTCACTAAATCTTCACTTCATGCAACTTCTACGCCTTCAGCCTCGATCATGTCACAATCCAGACTCAGTGTACCGGGCTCCTGCTTCACTTGCCACCAGCAAATTTCTATTGTTGCTCCCAATCGAACGTATAAAAGGCGTCCACCTCCTCTTTTCTCTTTCATTGCACCACCACTTCCTATTTACCAGCTTCATCAGCTTCATCAGCCTTATCACCCTCGTCAACTTCGTCGACCTCATACACGCTACCCACGAGCAAGATGGCAGACAGTCCTCACAGCATAAGCAGCAGCGCCAGCATCGATGGCGACCTCCTCGCCACGAGCGACCACTCCGGCGACACAGTCGAACCAGCATGGGTCTCAGAGCGCGCCTCAGTGCGCGCCGAGATCATGGCCATCATCAAGCCGTACCGCCTGAGCGAAGACGAGCCCCCTTTCTCCCTCCCGGAATTGGTAGTCATGGCGATCCTCTGCAGTGAAGAGTATTCTCTCGAGCGCATGTACATTCGCCGTTGGATCAAAGAGACCTTCCCGTACTACGCCAAACCAATCCTCAATGCTTTCATCACCCGGTTGTTTCCGCAAATGTACGAGCACTACGAAGAAAAGGCACTGCCGGGATTTCAAATGGCTTTTCGAACGGCTTTTCAACAATACGAAGTCCCGCTCCGCTCGGACGAGACTACCCCAGGAGATATGGAGGAGGGAATCAAATACACCGTCGAACTGGCCGCCGGTCGGATCTACCTTAGCCGCTGGCTGGAACGAGAGCGCAACGGCATCTTTCCTTTTCTGAAGCTCGCGCCGGAATTGCGAAACATAATCTACAAGATGGTCTTCACGTATCCGCCCGGCGGCCTCACGGTACAGTACACAACGATTGACAGGGAGTCCCGCCGGAGTATGCAGGTCTGTGCCCTCGAGCGCATCGACGGGAAAACCGAGCCGCCGGGCCAGACGTGGGGGGAGCAACATCCTGAGGACCGCGACGTCACAGACATTAGGATTACTTCAATGGGCAGCGCGCTCGGTCTGCTGTCCACCAGCAAGCAAGTTCACGCAGAGGCAGCGCCTCTCTTCTACAACCTCAACCCCTTTTACTTTGCCGGCATTATCCCGCTCAACCACGTCCTCGCCGACCCCATCAATGCATCACGCATGCGTCACCTTCGCGAGGTTCGCTTTGACTTGGATCTCTGCAAGAACTCCGGCTACAATTTTCCCGCCATCAAAGTCTTCATTCCCGCAATGAAGGCTTTGAGTAGCCTTCCCGCGCTCAGACGCCTTACGGTCACCCTCTTGAACTGCAGGTTCCTGGAAATCAAAACTTCCGCCCGGAGGGAGTTGGGAGGAAGAGTTAAAAAGTACACTCGAATCTCGCAAATTCCCGGCTTCAACGACCTAGCCGTTGCAGCCTCGAAGGCGCAGGAAGTGGTGTTTGAGGAAGACTACGAAGGGCTGGTGGAAGAGTATGTCAAGGAGGAGGTGGCGAAGATCAGGGCTAAAGAAGCCGCAGCGAAGAAGGCCCCGCGGAAGAAACGCATCGGCAATAGAATCAAGAGTGAGCGGAGAGTCGTGGAGGACTCTGACGAGGAAGATGAAGGGGTCGGGAAAGTGGTGAAGATGGGGAAGAAGTCTGTGAAATCTTGAGGCTTGACGGAAAAGGGAATTGTGTACAGAAGTCTTTGGCCTGATAAGAGGGTGGACTGAAGGCTGTGCGCGGAGGAAGAAAATTCCGTGATGCTCAATCTGATCAGCATCACGGATCAACCGTAGCAGATAAGGTATGGCTTCTGTAGCACATCAAGGAGGCACAGCACTACAGCTCGTCTCACTGTGGTCAAGGAAGCGGAACTGCTTCCGCCAGGGACCCAGGACGGCAACCTTAAGTCATCCTGTCTCAACATGATCACTTGCTGACCTCCATTTCCATTATCTCCACCACTCTAGACCATCGCAGAGATGCAGACCCCGTGGATCAGAAAGATTGACCTGCCAGATGCAGCTTCAGTGTGCATAGCGGATATCTCCTGCCGTTGGACGACTTGCGCCTTCTGGTCACGAGAACACAGCCTACCTGTAACGAGGCTCACTACGCGCCTGTCAATTCATCTCCCACAGCAATTTCCCGTCGCCTGCTTGCACATACGTTGAACGCAGAGATGTGGCAGCTGCAGCAACATGCTTGCCTAACACAGTCTAAATCTGCGAAACGGATCCTATGGTCCTGAATGCTCTTCCCAGCTTTCTGGTCGTGCACCTGTCAATTCAATGGATGACTTTGGTTCGCCTGCCGCAGAAGTAAGAGACAAGAAGTCGTTTAAGAAGTTTGTGGCAAGCGACATCATCCCAATCGGCAAGCTCGGTCCCTGGTACATGCTACAGGAGGCCGAAAAAGGCTCCACTGCAGGCAGTCATCAGTAGGAGCCCACTGTACTTGCACACATCATATGGCGAGTGTTTACACCCTTCCATCTTGGCTATAAAACTTCCCGTTGCCTCTCTTTTTTTTTTCTCTCCCCAAATAACAACATCAGGCTTTTCAGCAATCCAGCTTTACCAGGACAGATACTACGCAGCACAACTTGTCAGTCTTCCTCACCATTATCGTGATCAGCCACGGTTCCATGCTCCTGGACAGTGTTGACCGATTTTACAGAACCCAACCCCACTCTCCTCCACCGCAATGGCAGCAGCACTTGCGGCAGCTGCCTTTGTGGCCGGTGCAAAAGCTCTCACAGCGGGCCAAGCTTCATGGTAGGTCGAGCTCCTTGTATTTCATTCCGCCTGCATCGCTAACAATACAACAGCTGTTTCAGCATGGAGGCCTACGGCGGACCCGGCGGCGTGGTTGGCGAGCTGTACGATGGGCAGGCCCGCATCAATCAATCCAACCTCCAGGTTTCCAAGGGCTCCTATTGCCTCAGCAAGGGCGGTGAGTCTTCTTCTTCCCCCTTTTACCACGATCCAAGCATGCTGACATTCTCCTCTCGCAGCGCTGACCGATAGCTACGGACGCGGTAAGTACCAGCGGAATCCAACCTTCCCACCTCAATACCTCGTTCGAGATGGCTGACATCCCTCGCCCTCCCAGGCTGCATCCTCACACCGCCAACCGGCCAACTGCAGTGCGACGCGGGCGCTACCCCCGACACTGGCTTCACCATCAGCTGCGATGGCACTGTCAGCATCAACGGCACCAGCACCTTCTGGTCGTGCCCCACGGGTGATCACGGCGGCTGGAACATCTACGACAAGCCAGTCAATGGTCAGGAGAAGTGCGCGCCCATCTCGCTGATCGCCAATGGCTGCGCTAGCGACTGCGCCACAGCATCACTCTCTTCGACGATGTCGTCGGCGAGCACTGGCGCTGTAGGTACGTCCTCGGCAGGAGCGAGCTCCATCAGCCAGGCATCCTCGACCACCAGCCACGTGGACACGATGTCGAGCACGATCACAATGAGCCCTTCGGTTAGCACGTTGTCGAGCACCAGCACTATGAGCCCGCCAATCTCGGCCACCAGCTACATCAGCACACTTCCAAGCATTAGCTCCCTGGGCTCAGCACTGCGGGACACCAGCTCAATAGGCGCGTCGTCTACGCTCGGATACACTAGCCCACTGCTGCCGGCCACCAGCTCCATGGCTCTACCGCCGCCAGTCACGACCGCCAACAAGCCATACAGCCCATCCGTCACAACCGAGACAGATTGTACGACTTTCACGCCGAGCATGAGCCGCGCAACGGAATCTGTGAGCACATCGGTGATGTACAATGATGCTCACAGCTGTCCCGTGAGTCTACCCTAGGTGGGCTGCCTTGTTTGACCGACTCTGACACATATTTCTGTCCAGCCACCCATGTCGACAATGCCAATTCAGCCAAAGGCATGCCCGGGCAAGCTTGACAAGGATTTTGAGGTATGCCGTCCGTCACCAGCCTGTGATGGATCTCGCTCACGCATTTTCCATTCAGTTTCCCCATCTGATCATCCACATCGACTCTGCCAAGCCAGACAAGAGCTACGGCAACTTCATGAACGGCACCATGACCAGCACCATCTCCAGCATGTACAACTTCGACGTTCCATCGTCGGCAGCCGGCAAGACCTGCACTTTGGAATTTATGTTCCCGACTTACGATCAATTAGAGACCAGCAGCTACGCCATCAGTGGTGACGGTAAGGCCGAGTTCTACACTCTGACCAAACCGGCGGCCAAAGATGACACTTTCAATCATTCACCGGCTTCGGACAAGTACCTGGGCGAGTACTCTCTCACCCCTGGCTCCGCCAGTACCGTTGGCAGCATGGCTTGCCCGGCTGGCCAGACCGTCGGTATCTGGATGGTCTCTGCCACGGGTAGTAGTCTGAACTACTTTCAAGACTCCAACCCATGCCGTAAGTCACTCCATCTGACTGCTCAATTCGGCGAGCCTCATGCTGACTCATTGTTCCACAGCAATCGGCCTGTTCATGAATGTTGCGTAAGCGCTCACGGACATCGAAAAATACAACGACTGCAAGGAGAAAGCACACGCGGGGATGGCTTTTGCGCGAAGTCGAGGGGTGATCCGGTTCGAAAAGCGCTCGCTTTAGAGCGGCGCTTTGGCGTTAGTGTAATAGCCTGTGAGTAATGGGTGAATGGCAACACATTTCTTGGGCTTCGTGCTTCCCTTCCTTCTTTCGTCGCTGATGTCTTCTTCCGCTTTTGCGGTACGTCTTTGCTGGTCTTTGTTGCAATACGTCTTGCTAAATACCTCGTGCGGTTTGCTCCTTCCTTTCTCGTTTGACTTTTCTAGGCGGCGGTTGACCGGGTGACGCGGGCTCGGCTGGTTGTGGCATCATCACCACGCTGCACATCTTTCTAGCCTCGACACATTACATTCACACAAGACCTTCTCGGCTCGGTGCTCACGGTGCCGCCTCGTTACTCACAGCTTTTCTTTGGCTTCGGTCGGCTCAGCAAAGCTTCTTAGCACCAACACGCACGCTCGCCTTGCACCCAAGACGTCCATCAATCATCATCGCCATCATGACAGGACACACGTTGAAGGACGAGCTGGACGCCGCTCCGGCATTCTCGCTGCAGACACACGCTTCGATGACGCCCCTGTCTGCTGTTCATCCTGCTGAATCGCCCAAACCAAAAGAAGCGTCTCTCGGGCTTGACGATGAATCCGCGTACGTCTTCGATGAATGTCCGGACCCACAGGCTCTAGGTCTTCGCACGCTGCACGAGTTTGGAAAGTCGCGTGTCGTCCTGCTGAACGTGAAGCCGACGGCGACAAATTTGTATTTTGCCCTGCGGGCCTTGCAAACCGGGAACACAACTGACACGATACAGCAACTCTTGCCTCATATCTCGCTCAATCACGCCGATCGCTCGCTGCCAGATCGACAGGGACGTACCAAGGGACATCGGATCTCCCGTCCACAAGCTCGGTCTCACCGCGACCGGGCAGCCAGAGACTCGTGAGGTGGTCCTGGGCATACCTGAATTGCTGGACCAAATTCTGAGTTCCGTCACCGACTACGAGGCGCTCTCGGCATGCAAGGCAGTGTCCCATGAGTGGCGCAAGATCATAAAAGAGTCACCTGCTGTCGCCAAAACTCTGCGTGGGATGTCCCTTCTGCCTATCAGGGCGGTACCTGCTACGACTGTCAGTAGGGCGAAGCTTGCAACCGCTCGCGTCGATTCTTGCGGTGAGGGACCGGATATGCAGTGCGTGTGTGTCAAGACATACGGGGAGACACTGATGAATGAGGACGACGGGAGCTTTCGGGTGATGCCTTGCTTCCACAAGACCTTGCTCGATGATCCGCACTACTCAGCTAAAGTCACCGTGTACCCGCTCCTCGAATCCTACAAGAGCCTGTGTGGATGCTCCAATGCCCACTGCGACTGGCGACACGAACGCAGTGGAGCAATGACGTTCTATCTGCCGACGACGTACGGCAGCGATCTGACCTCCCACACCTCCTGCCACATCACCTACCCGTACATCACGACAGTCAAAATGGCGCTCTCCGGGTCCATGGACTTCTACGACGACGACGAGGACGACGAAGCGAATTTTCTTGAATACCTGAGCAGCGTCGCTCCATTAGGCAGTGCTAAGAAAAGCTGCTTCGTCCATGTCAGTACGGGTATCACAGTCGGCGATCTTTTGGAGGCGCAGAGGAAGATGGTGCAGACCGTGCAAGCCCACGATCCGTACTTGGCCTGGCAGGACGGGAAGCCTTGTGAGCCGGTGTGCGAAGTTACCTTCATGCACGGCATCGACGGGCCTCAGCTTGATCGCATGAATAAGGAGGACCCGCTCAGTTGGCACGGGGGAGAAGCGCTTAATCACGTTCAGACACAAGAGCATGAACTTTGGTTTTGAAGCATTGCTGGCGAGATGACGATGACCGGTGCTACAGGCATGGAGGAGCAAAAGGAGAACAGGAGCACTTGATGCCTTTGCGGACATGCAGGGAATGATCCGCTATGAAATGACTTGCTGAGATGAATGCTTGGGCTTCCATTTCGGCAACGTGAACGTCAGATTTTGGTAGAAAGCAACGCAACACACAGTCTAGTAGAAATTTTGCAGAGGTGCTTATGGCAGAAGGGGCCTAATATCTACTGCTAATGACCTCAGTCCCAGCGGCCCAGGTCTTCCGCCATTTCCTTTCCTCCAGGGCTGTGCCAAGCACCCGCCCGCTTCAGCTTCACAGGGCTACCATCACTTGATCTTCCTGCCCGTGTTGCCACGTCGCGCCTGCCGCCCGCGGGCCGCGGGTCGCTTCAGCATGGCGCCCGACTCGTCGCTCTCGTCACTGACCTCTCCCCCCGACTCTTCGGGCTCAAAGTCATCTTCGTCCTCCTCGGCGCCCTGCACGACATCCATGATCACGCCATCGTCCCCAGTCTCGTCGATCACGTTAAAAGCGGCGAGGCGGTCGCCGGCAGAAATGTGGTCGTCCGCCTGAGCACGCTGGTCATCATCTTCTAGCTTGGTGGCTTCTACACGCGTCTTCTTCCTCCCGGCACCGGCTCCGCGGGCGCCACCACGTCGCTTGTCAACTTTCCCATCAGCACCATCTTCCACTTTGCGTGACCGGCCCTTCACAGCCGACTTGGCCGCCTTCCGGGCCCTTCTAAGACCCGTCGCATCCTCGGCGTGCTCGACCTCCCAGAACTGCTGCACCACATCCGAGTTACGAACGTGAGGTTGGTACGCGGATTTACCTCCCAGCTCCTCGTCAGGGAATTGCGGACCGTAGTCAAAGAGCAGCTCTTCGCCTTTGGTAATGTTCCTCTTGGCAAACAAGGCAATACGGTGGACTGTGTTGACCAGCAAAATCCGCGGGTAGAGGTTGAATTTGCCAGGTCCTGCATGGTTGATGTAGCGAGTCTTGTTCCCGAAGTAGGTACTATCAATCTCCTGGGTGGCGTTGAGCGAGAACAGGTAGCTCAGCTTTTGGTGCTTGTAGACGGCACCGCGCCGCTCGGCTTCGTTCTTGGTGATGACTTCGCCTTTGTACTCGCCCACAAACTCATGCTGTTTGACGTCCTCGCCGACGTACAGACCAAAGCCATGGACCCCACTATTGCCTAAAAGCGTGAATTTGGGCACCCCAAGCTGGATGCCCGCATTGCGACATCTTCCGTTGAACAGGTCATCTCGGTACCTGTTGGGGGGATCCAACACCTCGACGACACCGCACGTAGCGCATAGGTCGGGATCGCACTCGCGACCTAGGCCAAAGCAGACGCACCGGTCATCTTCATAGCACATCGACTTCTGACCTCGCTTTGTTT
Organism: Salinomyces thailandicus; assembly: GCA_005059885.1. Taxonomy (NCBI): domain Eukaryota; kingdom Fungi; phylum Ascomycota; class Dothideomycetes; order Mycosphaerellales; family Teratosphaeriaceae; genus Salinomyces; species Salinomyces thailandicus. Next base: position 53,419 of record NAJL01000058.1, on the reverse strand, counting down.
TCTCCGCGTGGCAAGCGCAGCCCTGGAATTTTCTTGCGCAGTCCGGAGCACAGGTGCATGTCTTTTCACATGGAACTTGTGCCTCAAAGCAGCTGCACTCTGCATGCCGACAGGACTGGCCTGGATGGTGGCATGGATAGAAGGGACCTCTGTCCTCAGCACTGTGCTTATAGTTCTTCTCCCAATAATGCAACGTGCGGCGCTCCTTGCGGATGGAGATGTCAGAGTCTTGAGCTGAAGGTAGATCTGTGTATGAAGAAAATGCGACTCGTGTTCGATGATTGACGTTCGGCGGGTTGACAATGTCCGTGGTGATGGCTCTTTTCTTCTTCTCGGTGTTGGAACCCTCTTCTTCATCACTATCATCGCTTTCTTGCCACTCCTCGATCTCGCCGTGGTATGGGCAGGCAAATCGCAAGCATACTCTGCAAGTCATCTCGTCCAGTAGAGTGTTGCCGTCGCTGACAGGGTCTTTTGGCGTGGACCTGAAGAGGTATTTGCGCGCAACGTGCCACAGACTGAGACCAGCCATCTTGTGAAAAAAATCGCACAACATGGCAGCTTTGCCAAGCTTATCCGGCGTAGACGGCTGCAGCACAGAGAGCACTTTCGCCGTCCGTTTGTGCTCGCGACAGAACTCCTCCGCGGTTGATTCGGATCGCCTCTCCAATGCGCGAAGTGCGTCAGGATCGTTGCCGACATCGGGATGTGCCTCCAGAAGGAACGCTATCACGTCTTCCCACTCAAGTCCAAGCTCCCGCAGGGCGGCGTCAGCATAGGGATGGTATTTCTCCGCCTGCGACAGACGCAAGAGTTTTAGCGGGCGATCCTTCACATCTAGGCTGTACTGTTCGCCCAAGCCCTCGACCTCGTCGTAGTCAAAGTTGTCACCGAAGTACGGCCAATGCTGCAGCGTTGTTGAGTTCGGTGCAAGAAAGTTATTTCTGATGCTGACGGCGTAGGAGTACTCCGGCATGTCGTCTTTGGGTGTGATAATGGTCGGCTGGACCACCAAGGTCTTCTTCGTAGATTTTCCTCCGGGATGGAATGTCTCACTGATCATTTTCACAGCTCCTGACTGACGGGAGGCTTTATCATCTGGCAGGAGCTTCAAGGGCTTGAGATTGGCGAATGAGAAGCTGTTCTTTGCTTTGGCAGAGGATCCCGCTCCTGACTGGCGAGAGTCTTCACAAGTCGGCGGAAGTGGCAACGGCTTAAGATTGGCAAACGAGAAAGTGCTCTTTGTTTTTGCAGAGGTTTTGGTATGGCGAGGTTGGTTGTTGACTGAAAGTCGCGCCTGCTTCAACAACTCTCTATTCTGGCGTTCGTTGTCGGAGCGCTGCTCTTCGAGATGTTTGCCGACGACCGCTTCCACCTGCTTTGCTGAGCTCATTGCGGCGAAAGGCTGATTTTCTCCTTCGTCGTCTGTTCGCAGCGCGACGACCTTATCGCCGTCTTCTTCCCGCCAGATACCAAAGCCGGCCAGGCGGTCTTCCGCTTCGTTTCTGTCCCGAGAATGAGTACGAACATCTGATGTTGCAGGCATTTCCGGAGCAGTGGTAGGGTGTTGAGCCTCCATTGTCGTCTCCGCAGCATGTTCGTTTGCGCGGCAATCAACAACGTCCATCGCTGGTGACTTTTTCACGGCAGCGACTTTTTGGGCATCGGGAGTGTCTCGATCGTTGCTCATGTCGTGCTGTAGTGGATACGCCGCACGGTGCGCATCGTTATGAGCATGCAGCGGTGAGCGAACTGAGGCAGGTGCGTGTGCGCTGCCACTACCCGGTATTTGCAAGCCCGCCCCACTTTCAGGTGGGCCCGTCACGTGGTCGTCGCCAGCGTTCTTTATCAAGGCATGACGGTCCTCTGAGTCGCAGTCCTTGGTCTCCATATTGGTAGTGGGGTTCTTCTCCGTGGCAAGGGCCTTGAACGTCTCCTGTCCGGCCTGCTCGGTTGAGGTGGCCAGTCCATCGTTCTCCGCATTGGAAGCGCTCATGTATGCAGACCCCGAGTCACCGCTCTGCGCCCACATAGTCGCAAGCATATCGCTGCGCCTTAACTCGTTCATTGCGTCCTGATCGTGACGTGACAGAGCCGTGAGGGTAGCTGACAGACGTTGCTCTAAGCGGCGAGAAGCATCAGTTCCGAGATGGGTCCTAGTCGACTCTGGTTTCGGCTGGGTCGTCGTGTGGAGTTCTTTACGTGAGTTGGCTTTCAGACCTCCGACAGCAGGACTCTTTCCCTCTCTACTAGGCTCGGCAGATTCTTTCGCGCTGAGTGAATGAGATTCCCGTGACTTTGCCTTGCTTGTCGTACTTCCATTGTCGTCGTTACTGAATTTGCTTTCTTCGTCGTCGTCACTTAGTATTTCTATCACCGTCGGAGCGGTCTTTGAACCGGTCTTTGAACCGGTCTTTGAACGTGTAGTCGAGTCAGGCGCGTTATTCGAAGCATTTCGGATAGCATTTCGAGATGGCGTTCTAAGAATAGTAGCGCCTGCCGAGACATTTAGTAGCTGTCGAGTCTGCGTACTAGCTTTCCTAGAAGATAAGAACTCCGTACTCGTATCCTGGTCCGCTCCTAATGCTGTACTCGGCTCGGTCTTCCTACGTTTTTCGAGGGGTTTAGAGCATAGGGGTCCGCTTTCTTTACGACTACGTTTCTGCCCTTCCCTCCGTGGAGAGCTTTGCAAGAATGAGCTAGCCCTTCTGCTGTCTTTTGGCGTGCTATCGTTACTTCTCAAAAGTTCTTCAACGCGTTGAGACTTCTTGAAGTCACGGGACCTTGGCAGGCTATCGCGTAACGGCAGCTCATGAGAGGGACCTCGCCTTGTTGGCTGACGACTCATGCTGGTGCTCATAGAAGCACGCTGCTCCGTTCGAACTTTTTCAGACCTTCTCTCGTCGGCGCGCTCATCGGCAACGTGATCCCTATCTTGCAAGGCTGAGCTGCCGATATGCTGAGGGTTTTGTGAAGGCACCTGAGATAGTCTCCCATTGACTTTAAGTTGGCCATTGCTCTGCATCGCAGCACCATTTGGAATGCGTTGATTAGCGGACACACTCGCATGGAATTTTGATGCCCTCGGCCCGGCATATGATCGCGTGGCAGAGCTCGTTCTTGGGGCATCTGGCTTGGGCTGTTGAGCGGCACCTTGCGATGCAACCTCATCCTCGTCGTCGCACAGGTTGATGACTACGGGCGATCGTCTAGACCCTGTCATGGTTCCGCAATCGAAGCGGTCATAGACCTGACTGCCCAAGGGCAGTTTCGCGCCCCCTCACGCTCGGCGTCCCAGATGCTGATACTCCGGGACCTCCGTGTACCGTTGATGAAGGGAGAAACGCCCGCTTATGTATGTGCCTGCAGAGGTCGTTAGCTTGCGCTCCAGTCATCAAGCCCTCACGCGCTCCGCTGGAGGTGCATCCAAGTTGTAATTGTTTCGTTGGTACGACTCTTTTCTGAGCTGAGGACATGGTAGTAGGTGTTGATGCCTGTCGCGTCTACAATCGCGCTTTTCACCGCAATACCACCAATTTTCTGTTCACAAGGATCTGATACTTACGGACTGGACTGTGTCTTCTTCTAGGTGTGTTGTATAATGTCGGCAAGGAAAAGATACAGGCAAATCTGGGTTGTAATGAAGTCAAAAGTGAGGACAGAAGCACAGGGGTCTCATTCGCTGTACACGAGGGAAGCGCGCTAGTAAGCTGCCTTAGCGCGGCTTGTGAAAGTCCTAGCACAGCTAGCATCAACTGCGGGAGTACCCGGGTACCTATCGGGTACCTTATTACAGTATCTTAGACGTACAAACGTAGTTATATGCGTCTTAAAAGGTCTAAGAAAGTGGAACACTTAGCTATACTACCTAGTATAGACTCAACGGACTTAGACACTCGGCTAATTACTTTCACTACTCCTCTAGATACCTTGAGGTCTCTACAACTTACTCTGATATGTCATGCTTCTTTCTCCCGCCTAATCGGAAAGGAAATCTGCTACCGCTGGGATTCATCCCTACTAGTGCCTATCTATAATGTTCGCGCCTACCCAGGTCGTACTAATCCATGTCTTCAAGCGAAGACTCTCCCTCTCCGGTCCCGTGATTCTCAGGCACCATCACGCCCACCAAACACGAACTCAGCATATTCTCCCAATTCACCCAGGGATGTACCTCCATGAACAGTTTCGTCCCGTCACGGCCTGCGGCCTTCATCAATTCAGGCTCGCCTCCAGGATGGAAAGGCATGTATGGCGTGATGTTATACACCTTGCCCTGCCAACTGCTCCAAGCTGGCTTCCCCTTGCGGCCCGTCATGGTGCGAAGTCGAGAGGGCGTTACGCGCTGGAAAGTCGGGACGTCCGCGAGATTGCTAGATTTGGCGAGGGCTGCCCAATCCATGGGTGAGTGGCCTGGTGACAAAAGGACTTTGCCACGTGCGTTTGGCGTCGGGACCGCGCTGTTGGGGGATAAGCCGCCACCAACGCGCTGCTGGCTGTTGGCTGGCGGGCCGCGATTAGGTAGGGGGCCTGTCGATGGCACGCGGAGAGAGGACGCTGTACTTGGTGGAGGCGCTCTTTGCGGGACAGCAGAGCGTGATGGTGGCGGCATTAGACCTGAAGGGGCCGGCTTTGATGGCGTTCTATTTATTGCGGACGCTGGCTTTGGCGGTGGTGGCATGGCGGACGCTCTCTGAGCGCTGTTTGGGGCCGGAAATGTGGCTTTACTGAAGCCCTCCTCGTCGACTTGATTATTGTCGTCCATTCCATTGTCGCTCAGTGAGAACGTGGGCACGGGTGCTGCCCCGTTGGCAGGCTTCCCCTTGGGAGTGCTATCACCATCGACCTCCAAGTCGTCTTCTGTAGTGGCTGCATTGCTGCTAGTGACGGGCTTCGACGGCTGCTTCGTGTTATTGGACCCATTGCCCGAGTTCTCCTCGCCACGCCACCTCTCTGGTAAGAGCCACTGCGGTAACACGTCCCATGACATTTTTGCACTTCTTGTCGCCAAAAAGACAGTAGAGAGCAGCAGGAACGCTGCGAGACCCCAATAGCTCATCGATCTCTGATCATTTGTTGAATGTGATAAGGGTGCTGCTGTTACAGTCTGCGAAGAATCTTGCGATTATCCCGCCCATGATCCAGGTCCTTTCGCTATCTCGCCATTAGCTGCACAAGCGGTGCTACAGTTGACGTCGACTTCGGATTGTCTCGATGGTTCCTAGCACGTAGTTATTGATGTTCTGAAGATGTCTCGTCGACATGGCAAGGTCAATCTGTACCTTCCAGGTCATAATACCTCCGTACACATGAAGTTCCAAACTTAGCTTTCATTGCCAAGACCTTCAAGATGACGTCGGCAAGGGCTTGAGACTGGATGAAGATGGGACAACCATCGAAGGTCAAAACAATCACGAGAGCATCGACGTCCTCAACTCCCAACCTACAAACCCTGAAACACGCGCACAAGCCGACTTCCCTCCATCGCCATGCACCGAGCACTCCTCCTTCGCTCCCTCCGCCTCACGACCCCCCGCTCCTCCCCAATCCGCACCCTCAACACCCTCACAACCACAACCCGACGACCCACACACCCGCACTACACGCGCGCCGCCTCGCACGCCTCTCCCGACTACGTGCGATGGCTCTCTTCCAAATCCGCCGCGGACGAGAAAATCGACGAGATCACAGAGTTGTACGCAACCGCGCAAGACGAATTCGAAATTGCGATGGAGGAGACGGAGAAGGCGACTGTGTATGCGGAGGAGGATCGAGCGGCGGCACGGGAGGAGTTGACAAAGGTGCAAGAGGTTTATAGGGGGGTCATGGAGGGGCCGGATAGCCAGTTGGCGGAGGAGGTTAAGCGCAGGGTGGGGCAGAGGATACGGGAGTTGGAGCAAGGAATCGCAGCGATGGAGGAGTTGGCACAAAATCAGGACTAGGGAACTTCGCTCAGTGTAGCTCGAGGTGAGAGATGCCTGTTTGGTGAGGATGCTAGGACCGTGGCTACTCGCGCCGTGTCTCATTGTATGCACATAGACTTCGGGGCGGGCGCGAAATGCCTGGCTCATAGAAGTGGCGTCAGCGAAGCTGGCCTGTACAGTATCCTCTTGCCACAGTTTGCAAGGAGAATGAGTTGGGGCACGGTAGCCTGACATGCCGGATGCGGACGGCGGACCAAAATGCCGTATGTGAGGGCGGCGTACCTTCATGGCAGCACTGTTGTACAATACCTTGATTAATCGAGCCCGAGACCGCCATGAACATTGGGATTCATACAACGTAATGACACGCTGGCAATATGTGGTGAGACATTGAAGAGCAACAACGAACAGATACGCTTCGAACTCAATCGCCAATACGAGATAATCCTTCGCCCTCAGTAGCCAAGACAGCCATCATTGACCCCATACCAATCATCACAACAAGCTCACCTCCACAGCTCTACTTCCTAATCCCCTTCGCCCCCTTCGCGACCAACGCCTCCCTCATCTCTCTGACCGCCTCACTCCACCCCTCAGCCACATCTCTCACCCTCTCGCCCACAAACTTCCTCATAAACCCCTCATTATACTTCTCCCCATAAACCACCCACCCCTTGACCTCCGTGGTAGTACTAAGCTGCAAGCCCTCGCCTACAGCTGCAAGCAGTTCGAAAGCGACACGGACTTTCGTGCGCACTTTGGGGAGCAGAAGGGTGGATTCGATGGCGAGGCGCTCGTCGGAAACGATGCGCGAGATTGTTGGTGTTTCGAGGGAGAGCCGGCGCTCGGATTCTGCGACGTCTGTTGCCGTGTCCCAGCCGCCGCTGACGAGGCTGAGGAGGTCGGAGATTTTGGTTTCGCACTGAGGAAGGGCGTGGAGGCTGGCGCGTAGGAGCTGGAGGAAGAAGCGATGCGTAGTCATTAGTTTCTTTGGCTGGTCGTTGCGGTCTCGAGCGATGTATTGTAGGCCGATCGGCGCGTTTGGTCGATTTTGAGTAGAGCGTTGGGATGAGACTTGGAAGGCTAGGGGGTGGAAGAAGAGCTGCAGTTGGGACTTGTAGGTCATGGTCACGGTTGGTGGCGAGGAAGAGACGGAGGTGAACGACCAGCCGTAGGTCTCTTCGAGGTTCTGGATGGATTCTGTGTACGAGTCAGCGATGCAGGCGAGAGATACTAGAGGGCTTGTTATGGACTTGCCTTTGAGCTCGGAAATCTCTTGAAGCGAGACGCCACGGCAGGCTTCGCGGACCCGCTCAGCTTCCTGGATCGCGGCTCCAAACTCCACCTTGCTTTCTTCGAGGTCACTCGCCAGACGACCCTGCTCCTGCGTCTCCTGCTGCAGCTCCTCAAGCACTCGCCGCTTTTCCTGGAGCTCCTCATCGATCTCCACCAGCCTCGACCGAGCGTGCTCAAGCTCCTCCTTCTCTTCCTCACTTGTAGCCTGAGCCTCGATTTCCAGCCTTTCAGCCTCCTTCTGCAAACTCTCGTACTGCTCTTCCATCCCGGGCAAGACCTGATCCAGAATCTCTTCGGCGCGCTGAAGGACCTCGTCATCCTTCAGCAGACCCTCGCCGATGCCAGAAAGGCCCTTCATAAGATCCTCTAGCAGCTGGCTACGCCACGCATACCACATCTCTCTGCTCCGCAGCCGGGCATGGGTTTTCATGTCGCGCATTTGCGCATCCAACGCTGCTTTGCGCTCCGGCGAAGCAGTCACGTAGGCTTGAATGAGTGGGGGCGTCTCGCGGTAAGTCTGGGCTTCGAGCTGCTTGATGACTTTCTTGCCTTCGCTGATGTAGTGCTTCAGCTCGTGGCAGGCGTGCTGGAACATGTCGTGCTCGGGCTGAGTGCATGTTGCCGCAACGACGGCGTTCTCGAGCGTGATGCGCGGCTCGACATCATCGACAGAGTTGTCCGCTTCGTCGCCACGTCGTGCCTTGGAAGGCGTTGGTGCGGTCGTCAGACGGCGCTTAGTGGCAGTCAAGTCCATGAAGCGGATACCAGCCTGCTCGAGGAAGTCTTGTAGCCGGACTTTCTCCACCGCTTTGCCACTTGACTGGACCCTAACCAAATCATCACTTAATTGCCTCGCGGGTGACGTTCTCGTGGCCGCTGATCCCTTGGGAGTGGGTCGTGCTCGAGGCGTGGCGGTCTTCGCTGGGCTTGCCTGCTTCGGCTTTTTCGGCGTCAGACTCTTCAGCGTCTCTTTGCGCGGTGTTGACATGAGCTTAATCGAGTCTACGAGCGTAGGCCTCGCATCTTTCGTTGGGCTGGCTTTCTCAGGCGTAGCTGCCGCTCTGGCTGGTGAAGCTTGTTTCTGGGGCGTCATTGTAAGCTTCGCAGGGGAAGGCAGCTTCTCTGGCGTGGCCTGGACTGCCTGAGCAGGCGTGCGCTGAGCCTTCTCAACAGTAGGCGAAGGCTCGAGGCCATGCAACTGCTCATCAATCTGCTGCTGGAGCGCGCTGTCTGGCGTTGACTTGTTCCCATTGACTGGTGTACGAGCAGGAGACTTCTTCGGCGAAGCCGATCTAGAAGGAGACCTTCTGGACGAAGAAGCAGACTTCTGTGCAGAAGGAAGCCTGGGATACTCGACAGCCTGCTCCGCAGGAGATGGCTGTGACGGTCCAGCGATAAACACGTCCTCAGGTCCTGCACTCTCGCGCCGGATTGGCTCCTCAACAACGAGCTCAAACGGCTTCACGGGCCCGTGAGCCTCGCGCTCGGGATCGAAGACAGCTCCTGTCCAAGACGCTTGACCCGGGGAGATGGTTTTTCGCCTCTTCTCCTTCTCGTGCGACGTGCCTTTCTCCGCCGAGCGATTGGCTTGCTTTTGAAAGAGAGGCGTGAGAAGTTTCTTCGGCCCAGAGTCTGGAGCCTCGATGTAGCGTTCTTGGTCCTTGGGTGTGGTGTTCGCTTTTGCAGCTCGAGCTGGTGATGGCGAGGCCTTCGGTGTCCGAGGTCTTTCTAACGGCGCTGCGTTGTTTGCGTTCCTCTCACCAGCTTTGATACCGCCGAGCACCGTCGTGAGCTCCATTGTGAGCTCCTCGTTCTCGTCGAAGCTGGATGAAGTATGCTCGCTTCCAGCCACATTGGCGCTCTTGATACCGCCTACTGCCTGCGTGAAGTCCATCGTTGCATCTTCTGAGATAGATGCGGCTCCCGAAGAGCGATGTCTCGTGCTCCGTCTTCGCTCAGCCTTGGCTGGAGAGCTGTTGCTCTGGATTCCACCCATGGCCACAGTCAAATCCATCGTGTCATCGCCCATGGAAGATCTCGCGACCGACGACCGTCTTCGCTTTTGCTGCGCAGCTGGGGCAGCAGCGCCAGGCGATCCAGCCTCAGTGGTAGAGCGGCGCCTCTTCTGCCCATTGCGTGCGGTCGGCGAATCGTGCACGCCTCCGTGGATCCTGCCAACTGCTTGCGTGAGTTCCATGGTACCGTCACCCAAAGGCGAGCTTTCCACTTGCCGTTGCTGGCCTTTGAGAATGCCACCAACAACGCGCGTGACGTCCATACTAATGTCACCTGTCTCATCGTCCTGTTGCTGGTACTGTCGAGTCTGTGGCTTCATGATGCCGCCCATTGCGCGTGTCACATCCATACTCATGTCACCAGTGTCCTCTTCTTCGATAGTTTGCGGCCGCTGTACTGAGCCGGACGCCATCTGTGCCTTGAACGCAGGTGAGAATGGATTAATGTTCTCTTGATCCAAGGACGCCGAGCCAACCTGCCCTGAGGCCATGCGTTCCCACGGCTTGAAAGCATTGGTCACAGTGTCCTCGACGATTTCCATAGACATGTCATCGCCATGCTCGTCATACTCAATGCCACGCGTACCAGCTGCCGTCGCCGCCTGCTTTAACGCTGCTTCAAGTCGTGCGCTGGAGCTGGTGCTCGACGCGCTCTCGCCAGACCGTACCGTGTCGTCGCCAGTATCCAAACTCATGGCCGTGCCTGTGGCATCCTCAGAGTCATCATCTTCCTCTTCTTCACTCCCGGACACATCACTGCTCCCACTCATGCCGCCCGAGGATTCAAAGTCGTTGGGATCGTTGAAGTTCATCGGCGGAATTCCCGAGCTTCGTCGCCGCTGCTTTCGATGAAGATCACGCTGGTGCGCTGGCTGTCCGGGAAACTCATCCGCCTCATCTTCTTGCTCCGGTGGCGTAGAAGGTGGATCTTCATCGTCCTCGCTGCGCGCTGGCGACGGCTTGAACGGTGAACCGCCATTGCTCGCGCGCGTAGAGTTCGACCCCCGCCTGGTCTGGTCGGAAGAGTCTGTCGAGGTAGTCTGGTCGCGCATAAATTCGATCACGTCCCATGTGTGCAGTGTCGCCTCCGGCGCAAAAGAGACGCGTCGGTTGGCCAAAGTCTTGCGACGCGCCGCTTGTCGCTGTGCCTTTTCGGTCTCGGTAGAAATGATGGCCTTGGTCGCGGGCACATAAGTCGACTTGCGCCTGTTCTTCGCATCGTTCTTGGCCTCTTGCTTGGGCTTCTCCGAGGCCAAGTCGCCCGGTCCGATGCTCTTACTGCGTCCCTTCTTCGCGCCTCTCTTCGCCGGCGACGTCTTCTGTTGGAGCGGGTCGCTGGATGTCGGCGCGACATTCTCCTTGTCCCCTACACCCGCCATGGTTGCGATACGAAGTCCGGTGCAAGTCGTTCGGTAAGGTATTGTCGTCGCGAAAAGAGTTTAGAGAGCACGCGCGAACCACTTGGGCAGAGGAAGCGGCTTGATCGCCCAGTCAGCGGAGTAAACAAATAGAAGAAAGTCGTGTCTGAGCTTCACGACTTATGGCATTGAGATCACGTCGGGCGCGGCTGCCTCCCGCCTCCGCGCACTCAGCGCCAAGCTATCGAAAAAGCGACCTGCCATTCGCGAACTTTGCCGCAGAGCGACACACGACTTCACTCCACGATTTCGACGCCCACCGAATCGATCGCCCATAACCGCAAACATGGCGACCGAGCTGACCGTGCAGAGCGAGCGCGCGTTCCAGAAGCAGCCGCACGTCTTCCAGAACCAGAAGGTCCAGGGCGGCAAGGCGAAGAGAAAGGGAAAGGGTGGCAGGAGATGGTACAAGGACGTTGGTCTGGGTTTCCGGACGCCCAAGACCGCCATTGATGGCTCATACATCGGTACGGTGGCCCCTTTGCTGCGAAGGAACGGCGTGAAGAATGAATGCCTCTCGCAGTTTTGGACTAGATGAGAGATCAACGGGGCCTTGCGGGCGTGTTGCTGACAATCTGGCTTTGCAGACAAGAAGTGCCCCTTCACTGGTCTGGTCTCCATCCGCGGCCGTATTCTGACCGGCACCGTCGTTTCCACCAAGATGCACCGTACGCTCATCATCCGCCGCGAGTACCTGCACTTCATCCCCAAGTACAGCCGTTACGAGAAGAGGCACAACAACCTGGCGGCGCACGTCAGCCCGGCGTTCCGTGTCGAGGACGGTGACCAGGTCACTGTTGGCCAGTGCCGGCCTTTGAGCAAGACTGTAAGCAGGCACCCTATAGACAACGGGCAAAATGTGTGGGTGTACTAATGACTTGGCGCAGGTTCGCTTTAACGTTCTGCGTGTGCTGCCCAGGACTGGCAAGGCGGTCAAGAAGTTCCAGAAGTTTTAAGCGCGTAGCGACGACTGCTGAAGGTGGCGACGAATATGGCTGGACATTGGCGCTAGTCAGAGCGGCCATGGCATCGTACACGGCGTTCGTGTGAAGATGCTAGCTGAACGTGCTTTACGCGCTAGACTACAAGGAAAAGTAGCTCGGCGTATTGAAAGCTTCCAACTTCACGATGCTTCTTTGAAAGTCCAAGACTTCGATCGACCACTTTCAAAGGTGCCGAGTGTAGTGCCAGCACACACAAAAGTGGTACACAACGACAGCGCGTGGACTGTGATGGCGGGTGTCTTTCTCGACGTACTGACTATGCACATTATCTCTCCCGGATCGAAGACTTTCGCCTTCGTACACATTGCCTGGTCGGCCTCCCCAGCGAAGACCACCATGCCCTCAATTGCCGCGTGCGAAGTGCCTAATGCGTAGTATGCCCCCGTCTCTATGCACTTCATGTCCATCGTACTACTTGTATCGACCCATGATATCTCTCGCAGCAAGTCAACCCCGTGCCTATACGAGCCCCCCACTCGGAACAACCGGGCGTCCGCCAACAGACACCTCAATCCTTCGGAGCAACTGCGCAACCACGCATAACATCTCAAACAGAAACCCCTCTCCCCCGATCCCAGAACTCCACGTAAAGCCTACCCAAACAGTGTGAATCCGCATCCATGACATATCTCCCCTCTCCCTCTCTCTTTCTCACACTCTCTCCCTCTCGTCACCTCTTCCGCTCAAAATACCCGCTCGCGCCCATGACCGCCACACTCTGATCCATGATCGTCTCGCCCACCCATAGGTAGTTCTCCACCCACTTCTTGACCGAGGGCGATTCCGAGAGGGATTCGGATTTTAGACTGGGGCTGGGGGGTGGGGGTTAGGGAGTCAGCTTGTTGATGCGCTTGGTTGGGAAGATCTAGGGTTTTGGAGGTTCCTTGCGCAGAGGGGGACTTGTGAGTGGAGGTGGGGGATAAGGCGGACGTACGTGAGGCCTGTGGAGCGCTTGACGCCGGCTAGGAAGGCGGAGAGGAGGACGGCGTCGAAGGTGTAGTGGGCTAACCTTCCGAGCTACGTGGGGGGTAAAGGTGTCAGAGCGCGCTCTGCTTCGCGTGGGTGTTGGGGAGAGGCTTACGACCATGTTGGATACCTTATGTGAGGGGCTTGGGGTTGCGAGGCGTTCGCTACGGTGTGGCGGGTGGTGGTTGTGCGCGGAAGGCGGCGGGGTTACTGTGAGGTGGGATGGTCTGTTCGTTTATGGACGTTGCTCCTTGACTCGTTTGTTATCGTTGATGTGTACTGCGGTACCTAGCCTGGAATTGCTATCACCAATACCTCGCCTACCTTACAGTACACATGCCCGTGGATGGTTGGTGTGGAGGTGGAGCACTGGTACATCTGACTTCAATGCTGTAAAGTACGCGAAGCGGTCTTGTGGCTTCGCGTCTCCATCCATTCACCTGGTGGGGAGGCACGTGACGAGCGACAGTCAGTAGGGCTCAGGCTCAGGCTTGCAGGTGCAGGTGAGTTTGCGCCACAGCTTCTTTCGCGTGGTCAGGGTCCGGTCTAGCGTCGCCTGATGAGCTTACCAATGCCATCAGGTACACAAGTTGAACCTTCGTATCGGCAACGTTCAGATGCCATGATCCACCATTATTATTATTTGATGGCAGGAGAGGCGGGAGGTCATGGCTCTGTCGGCGTCTGACAGAGGCGATTCGGAGATACAGGAATAGCCTGCATGTAGTACTGCACTGTACTGTACCTGTCGTGTAATTACTATTGACGTCGGAAGAGACGGGAGTGTTCAATGCCCGCCTCATCGGCCCTATTGTCAGGGGCACGGCCAGTTCGGCATCGGAGTTCATAAGGTATCCATTAGGTTGCGATAAGATAGGCTGCTGGCGGGCGTGGTTGAGAGTTGGTGGGGCCGGTGCTGAGAGCTCAGCGGGCAGCTGGTTGGAGCTCTATACTTTTTTCACCGCTAGCGATCCCCCTTCACCAGCAGAAACGCTGCTCATATTCCTTGATTCCTGCATCGTAGAGGCCGGAGACAGCTGCTGCTAGACTGTGACGAGAGTATCCCACAAGCCTGTGAAGTCAATTGCAAGGGTAGGGCGTTGAGACAGTCCGAAAGCGAAGACCCGCAGCTGACCAGCTGCTCAGACATCTCCAGCTTGCACCTCCACCACACCATCCACATCCTCCTGACGCTTCACACAGCAGTAGCGACCACACACACCGCACCCACACATACACACATACACAATGGCGAACTCTCTCGCCCACCAGGAGTTTGGGCGTACGCGGGTGGAATGGCTGTCCCAGCTCAACACGGAGTACACCCCACCCAAGGCCTTCCGGCGGACTAGCATCATCTGCACGATTGGTAAGAGCAGAACGCGACAGGCTGCGAGGCCGTGACATGAAGGACTATGCTGACAGGACTCCTAAACAGGCCCCAAGACGAACTCCGCCGAGAAGATCAACATGCTGCGCACCGCCGGCCTGAACGTGGTCCGCATGAACTTTTCCCACGGCAGCTACGAATACCACCAAACCGTCATCGACAATGCGCGCAAGGCCGAGAAGGAGCAGTTCGGCCGCCCAGTCGCCATCGCGCTGGACACCAAGGGCCCCGAGATCCGCACAGGTAACACCCCCGGTGACGAGGACATCCCCATCTCCGCCGGCAGCGAGATCAACATCACCACCGACGACAAGTACGCCACTGCCAGCGACAACAAGAACATGTACATCGACTACAAGAACATCACCAAGGTCATTGAGCCTGGCCGGACCATCTATGTCGACGACGGCGTGCTCGCCTTTGAGGTGCTCGAGGTGACGGACGACAAGACCCTCAAGTGCCGCGCCATCAACAACGGCAAGATCAGCAGCAAGAAGGGTGTCAACCTGCCCAAGACCGACGTCGACCTGCCTGCGCTCAGCGAGAAGGACCAGGCCGACCTGCGCTTCGGTGTCAAGAACAACGTCGACATGGTCTTCGCCTCCTTCATTCGCCGCAAGGAGGACATTCTGCACATCCGCGAGGTGCTCGGCGAGGCTGGCAAGGACATTCAGATCATCGCCAAGATTGAGAACCAGCAGGGTGTTAACAACTTCAATGAGATTCTCAAGGTCACCGACGGTGTCATGGTCGCGCGTGGTGACTTGGGTATCGAGATTCCGCCCGCGCAGGTCTTCATCGCGCAGAAGATGATGATCACCAAGTGCAATCTGGCGGGCAAGCCCGTGATTTGCGCGACTCAGATGCTGGAGAGCATGACATACAACCCCCGGCCGACTCGTGCTGAGGTGTCGGACGTCGGTAACGCGGTGCTGGACGGTGCCGACTGTGTGATGTTGTCTGGCGAGACGGCTAAGGGCAATTACCCGAAGGAGGCGGTGACGATGATGCACGACACCTGCCTGCTGGCCGAGGTCGCTATTCCATACGTCAACGCCTTCAACGAGCTGAGGAGCTTGGCTCCGCGACCAGTCCCCACCACCGAGACCTGCGCCATGGCTGCCGTCTCCGCCTCCCTGGAGCAAAATGCCGGCGCCATTCTCTGCTTGACCACCTCGTAAGTCCCCTTCTCCATCCCGCCTGCCCTGCTCGAGATCAGCCCCCACTAACACCTCACCCCAGCGGCAACACCGCCCGCCTTATCGCCAAATACCGCCCTGTCTGCCCCATCATCATGGTCACCCGCAACGCCACCGCCTCCCGCTACTCCCACCTCTACCGCGGCGTCTGGCCCTTCCACTACGACGCCGAGAAGCCCGACTTCAAGCAGCACCCCTGGCAAGAAGACGTCGATAGCCGCCTAAAGTGGGGCATCACCAACGCCATGAAGCTCGGCGTGCTCGGCAAGGGCGACACCGTCGTGTGTGTGCAAGGCTGGCGAGGCGGCATGGGTCATACGAATACGTTGCGTATTGTGCCCGCGGAGGAAGATCTCGGGCTGGATCCGCATGCTTAGGGGGCTGTGGAGTCGACGGCGAAGGCTGGGGCTAAGATTGGCGCGATGGTTGACAGTGGCTATGCTACGCCGGAGAAGGGTGAAGCACGCGGTTTTGGTGGGATGCTGAAGCGATTGAGTTTTGGGGGTTGAGTTCAGCTTACCGTACCTGTGTGAGAGAAGAGGGAGGAAAGGCGCTTGAAGTGCGTGTCCGGAGTCCAAACGGCTACGTGATTTGTCGCCGCGGGGCTTATTTCTGCGGAAATGATACCAAAATTCTATACGTTTTCATCTTGCTTCGCCTCCCTGTGCCTCAGGGTGCTATGCTCTGTCTTTCATCTTCCACATATAAAAGTATGCAACCTCCACCGTTAAATTCGGAGCGTACCTAGGTTCCCGATCTTGAAAGCATCTGATATCCGACCCGTCTCCATTCTCACTCATGGACATTCTTTCTAGCCGAGATTTCACATCTGATATTTCGCCATTAACCCGTCATCACCGACGTCTTAGCGTATATCCATTACGAGTGGGAGACTTAGAGAGACACAGAGAGCACATGGAAGGGAGAATGAAGGAGCGCACCTGCAAGCCTATGGCGTAAACCTGCTGAACAAGCCTAACATTTTTCGACTCTTGATCTGGCGCTGGCTTGAGTGATGGGGCCGGGGGGCCATTGAGATCTATACACTTGTTCCTGCAAAGACCTTTTTGGAGCGTGAAATATTTGAATGAGTAGGGTGGTTTAGATCCTCAAGGTAGCTACTCGTTGTCGTTGTCGTTGTCGTTGATGCGCGGGGAAGTGAAAAGGAAGTCATAACCCTAGACAACCCTAACGCCCAAAACCATCATCAATTGGCATGAGGGAGCCGAAGCTTTAAGTAACGTACTTCAAAGCAAGGCACGTCAACGTATGCTCTGGTAATATACAAACGAAGTGTGTCTCCAATGGTAAGGTACTGTAGCGGAGAAATCGAGCTTCATTACCCAGACCTGCGATACAGAGCCTGTATATGGTACCCTTGCATTTGTAATGTAGGTACTATCCAGGAGAAGGCCGGCATTCAATTACTACCTCTGTGCTACTTCGCCCTCCGCTTGCTCCCTTACCAAGGTATCCACTACTACCACACAACACCTCAAAAGGCAAGGTCCCTTTATCCAGAACTTCCGGAATTTCTTCAAGGCCTCCTTAGAGTTTCCAAGCTAGGAGGTTTAGTGTCTTTGAGATCCTGGAGTGGTTGGGTTTGAGGGTAGGCTGGGCGAATGCGCCACCGGGTTTGAGGTCTTTCCAGGCGTGTGCGAAGTCGTCGAAAATGGATGGGGCGGTTGGGGCGGTGGGGTGGGTGGTATGTCCATTGGACGATGAGGTGATTTGTGAGGGGATCTGCGATCTTGGCTGGTCATATGATGGAGGTTGTCGTGAAGAGGTAGTAGGCGAAATTGCTCCATCAAGTTGGCCGCCCAGGCGCTTCGATTCTCTCAACAGGCGCTCGTTGGCGTGTACAGCAAATTCGGGCTTCCGCCTCAAAGGCGTGGTGACAACCACCCTGTTAGCCGCCCCAGGAGCGATATCAGCCATCTCGCGCGATGACGAAGCCTACTCTCGCACACTGGTCAGCTTCAACCGAACCCCCATCTCGAAGAGCTACGGTGGGGACCGACCGGAGTGGAAATCAACGACGGCGGCATGCCCTTTGGCTTCAGACTTCTAGGCCGGTCTTGGCCAAGTAAGGACGGGAAGGCTCGATTAAGGTCTTCGCGGAACTCGAGCCAGGTGACTTTGTCGTCCGGGTGCGTGGCGAGATAGGCTTCGTGAACGGCGGAGACGTAGGGGCCGGCTTCGTAGCTGACGATGTAGTGTGAAAGTAACCTGTTGTTTTCGGATTAGCGAGATCCGATGTGTTTGATCGGTAAAGATGCGTAGGCTACTCACCAAGTCTTCCTTTGTGCGCCTTTGAAGTGCTGGGTGCGTTTCGCGTGGTGTTTCTCTCTAGGATCCGTCAAGGGGCGCGGCACGTCGACTTCCATTTCGCTGCCTTCGTTCGAAAATTGGGTTCCTTTGATTACGGTTGCGAGCCCGCTGCTGCGTGGGCTGGAGGTAGAAGCCTGTCGAGCATCAACGCCGCCAGGTCCAGATCGGCCACTTGTGCCACGGGCATGCTGCTTCCCATTGAGTGGTTGTTGGTGTCTGTTATCCGGGCTATGTGGTAGCCGATAATCAGGGTTCTTTCGGCGTGGCATCGATGACGGAGCCTGAGACCCGTCCTGATCTTGTCGGCGTCGATCTGACGAGCCGGTAGACAGCTGTTGCATCGACCTCTGCGGACCCGCATCCTGTTCAGCCCGCATTCGAACATCACCTGAACGGTCGGAGCGTTCCTTACTTGATTCCTGTGACCGACTAGTGGAAACTTCCGCCCTCCAGCCATCACCGCTACTGTTAACACGCCGGTCTCCCAATAACGCAGGAGTGCGAGTGAAGATGCCATACTTCCCCTGCATTTCCTCCAGCGGTCGTCTACTACTCGTGTCGTTGAAGCGCTCATCCCTCCTTTCCTGAGAGGACGCGCTATGTATTTGCTCGCTTCTTGAGGAGTGTTGGGACGATGGTCGCTCTTTCGAGCGTAGGGATGAATATGGAGGGATATATTGATCGCCACGGACACGAAGTGCAGGCTGCGAGGGAGTGTAGGGCTTCTCAGGCGAACGATGTGGAAGGCGCTGTGTGCCCGCTGCCTGCGGAGTACCCAGGCTGCTGAGAGCCGGGCTGTGACGTGGATTTCTCGAAGGCTTGTGCGGCGAATGTAACGGCGCGCTTGACCGAGCCTTGGCTGGCGATAGTGTCTGTATACTCCCACCCGTACTGTCTGGTGGTAGTGTGGGCCGTTTCTTTTGAGAAGCCGAAGGTCTAGGTGGCGTATCCTGGGAGGGCGGCCACTGAGATTCCGGCAGTTCCTCGTCGGATGAGGACGAAGATGATGATGACGAATTTACTTCGATCACTTCATTTTCAATAGGGGCTGACGTTCCCTGCTCACATTCCTGGAGTGTGGAGTGGTCGCCAGACTGTTGATCTTCGGAGACTTGCCGTGCAACCTCAGACGTCTGCTGTGGCTTGCGGCTGCTCTCTTCCCCATTGGAAGTCCACGCTTGCAGGAGCTCGATCGGTATATTTGGTGTCGGAAATTGCTGCCCCGGTAAGGGCGGGTACCATGAATGCTTCTGATCGAGAAGCCGCTGTTGTGGCAGAGGTATCTTACGGCGCGCGTAAGGAACACGTACGTCGCGACCGCCGCTCGATACGCGTCGTCTTTTTGTTGCCCTTGACGAGCTACTTTCCGCGTCTCTATCGCCAACTTGACTTAATCGAGACGCTCGTGAAGGCTGGTTCGGTGGTGCTTGATCTTCGGATTCGATGTTGACGTCCACACTGGGCGCAGCAGAGCTCAGAAGCGGCGGTGCTTTTGATGGCCCGCCAAGTAAGTCAAGAAGTTTCGCTGTCCGCTTTGGATTAGACACGACCTGCGGTGTAGAATCTAGAGCAGGCGCAGAAGGCTTAGCAAGATTGAGGCCTGTCGTCATCTCGAATCCCTCCACCGCTAGAGATGGTCCCTTCTTCGCCTTTCTCGGGGGTGGATTTACTTGAGTTGCCACAGGCGCTTGTGTCTGCAAGACAGGAGAGCCGTGCAGCGACTGCGACTGCGCACCGTCCTGTGACATGGCAGTGGAGGGGAGACGCTCTTCAGCATGCGCTGCGGCGCGTTGGTGTGCACCGAGCGAGGCCTGAGGCGAGATGGAACGCAGCGCAGCCTTAGGCAATGTAGTCGTAAGCGGTTCTTCATCTGTATACTGCCGGACGCGGATGTTCCGAATCGCGTCGACCAAGCCCGAGACTTCTGTCTGACGTTCGATGGGGATTGGCGTACCGGCGGTCTTGCGTAGGTGATATTGGTACTGCAAGTCCTCGACCTCAAGCTGCACGTGCCCGTCTGCCGGACCAACAGGCGTGCTCACCACGTTCACTGCGACGAGTGAGAAGACATCGCCTCTCATCTCCAGGCTGAGCGACTCCTCGAGCTCGTCTTCGAGGACAGTGACCGCGTGATCAGACAGCCTCGCTTTCATCGACGATGCGCCATCGGAGAGCACGACGATGGGCGACGTCCCGATTGCCAGCACCTTCAGCAGCTGCACTTTCGACTCCACACTGAGCGGCGGCGTGCTGACCGCACTGCGAAAATTGCTGCCGTCGTCATGGAAGCGCGTGTCCGGATCAGTCTTGATGTTCGGAGCCTCGTGGCTCGACTTGGTCCACTGTACAACTGCAGCGAGCTCGCCGTGGACGAAAGCGCCGAGCCATGGCTGTATGGATTTTGCCATCGCCAACTTTGATGCTCGGGGACGTCCATTCAGAGCTCGCACCGTCCGGGCGCTACAGTGCACGTGTGTGCCATGGAGCTTGACCTAAGCACCTTAGGTGTTCGTGCCTTCAATGATGAGCAGTCACGTGGCGGTGCTTCCGTTGTGTCTGCTATCTGGGCCTCCGCGTCTTGACTTTGGACTTTTGAAGCTGAAGATCGCGACTCGCGACTCACTTTCGGTACTTCACGCGACCCACTCGGCGGATCTATCCGAGACGTGAGTTCCGGCACGAGAGCTGCCATCTCGGGACGTCATGCCGAGCCGACCCCGAACATGGCCGCAGCTCGTTGTTCCCCATACCAACAACACCGAGCAGGAAAAGCAACCTTCATGTCTGCTGCGCCACAAGACTTCTGCAGGCTGCGCGAGATGCTGTGGTGACATCTGCCGGATACGCCAACACCAACATACCTTAGCTATGACCAGCGCACGAGAGACGAGCGAGCATGGCACCGGAACGGGAGCCGCCTTCACCGTCCGCGTCGTCGGCGTTGCTGCCCTTCTTCGGGACCACTTCACGTAGAGGCTCGCTCGCCTCTATCAATTCGCGGAGAGAAATAGACAAAGATGTGCTTGCTCAGACATTGGACCAGATTCATGGGTCGGCCTCACGGTCGGAGGCTTTGACGTCGTTTCACGACTTCGATGGAGGGAGGGGCGGAGCGAAAGAGATTGTTAGCAATGGCATGAACGGGCTTTACAATCGGTTGAAGCAGAGTGTCGGCGGCGGTTCGCCTAGGAGAAGACCTAAAAGCAGCGGATCAAAGGAGTCGGTCGACACGGAGTCGATCCAGAGTGCCATCTCGACACCGAGGGTCGCGCCAACGCTGACTTTGAAGAAGCCGCCTGCTGATTCTGGCTCTGTGTCCACTACGAGCGTTGCGGCCTCACCTGTGCTTGCCAGCTTTGCAGGGAGCGGTCTCGTTGCGGAGCTCAAGCAACCCCCGCCCAACAGTCGGCCACAATCCACTGAGCCGCGGGAAAGCTTTGACAGGCAGGACGACGTTAGCGTCAGAGATTATGTGCCTCGTCAAGAGAACAGTAACGCTGGTAAAGACGTCCCGTCGCAAGATGACTTGGATCGAGCAAGGAACGCCCTTCTAGAGGATGATCGGAGTGAATCTGCAACTCAGGCACTGGCCAGAGTGCTCTCGCACCATGAGGTGCAGATCAATGAGCGCCCAAAACAACAGCGCAGTGTCCAGATAGGCGAAGAGAGGGCCTCAAGAGCATCTGATGCATCACTGCAAGACACATCTGGCAGGTCTCTGTCTGCTCTCCGTGCTACACTCGACAACGGCGGATTACGCCCACAATCTGCGCACAAGACAACCCAGGAAGCAAGAAGCACAAGCGAAGTAAGACGCCCACCGATGGCTCATGTCGGTGCATCACATCTGCCAGGTTTCGAGCCTTCAAGAGCATCGTCTACTACTGATGGAGGCGAAGGTTCGTCGTCAAGCACCGCGCAAAAGCCCGCTCCGAAGCCGGCGCTGGACCCGTCACCGAACATCAACATCGCACTGCAACGAAGAAGAACTGATCCCAAGCCGTTAGCCACCACCGCTCACCCGACGCATGTGCCTACGCAACTGAAGCGGAGGGTGATTAGCAAGGAGTTCTGGATGCGAGACGAGAATGCAAAAGATTGTTTCTATTGTGGCCAGACCTTCTCGACCTTTCGACGAAAGCATCATTGTAGGGCGTGCGGTCAGATCTTTGACGCTAAATGTACTTCTTTAGTACCAGGACGGCCATTCGGGCAGCCAGGGACGCTTCGCTTGTGTAAGCCATGCGAAGCCATGATCTATGGCAGCGACGACGACGAGTCTACGGTATTCTCAGACGACGGAGATGATACTGTACGCAGCCCGATGACTCTGCACCTTGGCGCGGAAGAGTCGGAGCACCCCAGGGAACTAGATGGTTCCGCTTTCACTCGGCCGGGCACGGGAGAGATGCCAACGCCTTCGATTGGCATTCCAGCGTCAAGGAGAAACAGAGAGGCGAAGCGCAGGTCAGCAGTCATTGAATTCAACGCCGCTCCGACGTTAGCTCGACCAAGCTCCTCCCATTCCCTAATCTCGCTCGCCCGTCGCCCCCGCTCTGCGAGCCACCGTCGTTACGGTTCCCGTCATCAGAATCTTCGTGGGCTTCGATCGAGCGTCGACGAGCGTGGACCTTTCTATCAAGATCTTCGTGGCGACCCAGAAAAGAAAACAAACCTTCCAGCCTTCCACAATGACAACATCATAGATCCCGATCTGGCGCCATTTCTGTCCGATGAAGAATCAGACGATGATGATCAGCCAAACATCCTCACCGCTCTCGAACAGGGTGCTTCGCCTGGAGAGCGCGAGCGGCTGGGTCTGGGCGGGCTTTTCGCATCAGCCATGAAAAGAAGCCGCACTAAGCACGGTGACAGGGGCACTACCGCCTCAAGTGTTCGCGGTGTGAAGGAAGACGATACGCACAGCCAGATCACGAAGCAAGTACCGAAGCTCAACCGCAAGCGGAACCCCAGCATGAGCAGTGTGCATCTTGGACGGCCGTCACCGCGTCGAACTAGGAGCAACATGCTGTTGAAAACGGTCGAGAGCGACTCATTCGAAACCCGGCCTATCACGCCCGTGGCTCCGGACTCGTTCGGCTCGGACGTAATACGAAGCTCGTCGATGCATGGATCTGGCGCTCCGCCAGTAGAGCTTAACCGTGCGAGTCTCGAGCATGTGCGTCGCTTGCTTATGCAGCTCTTGAATGATAATCAGATTGAGAATGCACCCGCCTGGCAGAAGGCGCTGCTCCCGATCCTTTTGCAATGCACAGATGACGTAAAGCCGGACGTGTATCGCGGCGACGATATGGACATCCGTCACTATGTCAAGCTGAAAAAGGTACCAGGAGGACGGCCGGGTGACATAGGCTACGTTTCTGGTGTCGTCTTCAGCAAGAACGTCGCGCTCAAAAGCATGGCTCGATCCATAAGACGGCCGCGCATCGCCATTGTCACGTTCGCCATCGAGTACGCTCGTCACCAGACGCACTTCATGAGTTTAGAGCCCGTCATCGCTCAGGAGCGGGAATACCTGCACAATCTTGTGGGTCGAATTGCTGCGTTGAAGCCCCAGCTCCTGCTGGTACAACGAAACGTTTCTGGTCTTGCATTGCGCCTTCTTGAGCAGGCAGGTATTACAGTAGCCTTCAATATTAAGGAGTCTGTTCTCGCAGCCGTCGCGCGGGTCACTGAGACAACCATGATCAAGTCTGTCGATAAGCTGGCCATCGAACCCGGGCATCTTGGGCAATGCGGAAGCTTCGAGGTCAAGACATACGTGCATCAAGGTCTGCGCAGGACGTACATTTATCTTTCCGGATGCGAGGCCGAGCTAGGATGTACGATCGTCCTTCGTGGAGCTGACACGAAGGCGTTGCGCAAGATCAAACGGATCACGGAGTTCATGTGCTACGTCGTTTACAATCTCAAATTGGAAACTACGTTGCTGCGCGATGAATTTGCATCAATCCCGTCGTCCACGCAAGACCAGCTCACGTCGCACGAGGGCGTGAATCGGCATAGAGACACACCCAAAGCACTGGTTCCTCACCTTATTAGGGCCCAATCAGATGGCGAAACTTCCTCAAAGTACGAAGAGCTCGAAGAGGAGAGTCGGACGCGCATTCTTTCGGCCTCGCCGTTCGTCGTGTTCATGCAGCCTTATCTACTCACCCAGCTACGTGAGCAAGAGCGCAAATTGACCACCTACAAGAAGCTGCGAGATCAATACGCTGCTGCGGATGAGGAAGGCAATGATGAGAAGAGGGACGTGATCGACGACTTCGCGATGGTCAATGTGGAGATGGTGAATGCGCCAGCTTCGAAAGATCAGCCCAAGGCTGTACGTGAGTACCTAAGGGCTGTGCACCAAGCACAATTTGAGAAGACCATGCATACCTACGATACTCAGAAACGGCTGTGGGAGTCCTTCATGGCCGGCAATGCTACGCCTTTCGACCCATTATCTCATCAGGAGATAGCCGTGCTCCACTCGAACGTCTCAAGCATCACGTCGGCGCCTTGTACCGGACCAGAGATCATGGGGATCATCTTCTACGCAGGGTACGGTCGAGTCGAGCCGCAATTCGACGAAGACTGCACACTCGGCCAATACGTGGAAGATCAGCTTCTTAGCGCAGTCAAGCAATGCAAAGACTGCGGCAAGCGGCTTTATGACCATCACCAGCAGTACGTCCATGGGGATGGCCAGCTATCTATCTCCGTGCAACGCTACGACCCTCGTCACGATCCGAAACTGCCCAACGTCAGGGACCTGATACTGATGTGGTCGGTCTGCCGCATCTGCCGTGCAGAGACTCCTGTGGTTCCCATGTCAGACGATACCTGGAAGTACTCATTTGCGAAGTACCTGGAGCTCAGCTTCTGGAGCAGTCCCTTGAGGCCACGAGCCGGGATCTGCGAACACGATATTCACAAGGACTTCTTGAGATGTTTTAGTCTGCAAAACATGGTCGTTCGTGTACAGTTTGACCCGATCGACATTTACGACGTCGTGGTGCCAAGATCAACAGTTACTTGGAAGGTGGAAGCGGATCTGTCGGTCAAGAACGAGCAGTTTACGCACTTCCTGAATCGCCTCAATGCCTTTACGGACTCGATTCGGAAACGTCTGGATTCCATCAATGTTGATACATTGGACGAGAAGACTGCCACGGAAGCTCATGACAAGATCGATACGCTTCGCCAACGCGCGGAGGAAGACTTCTCCGAATTGCTTGGGAAGTTGCGGCAGAAGTATGCAAACTCAAGGTATTACGAAGTCATCCCTCTGAATCGTGCTTTGCGCTTCATGGACGAGAAGGCCATTGCTTGGGATGAGGAGTTTAACAACTTCGAGAGAGATTACTTCCCTTCAGAGACGGACATCCGGAAGTTGGCGACGTTGCAGCTGAAGAACATGTTCTTGGAGTCTCAGCCTTCTTCTGGTAGCGTAGTCAGTGATACGAGCGACACGGAAGAAGGTACTGAGATGAAACCGATGATAACGAATGTTCCGAAGCGCCATACGGCTGAGGAGCTGAAATCTGAGAAGGCTCATGATGTGATGAGCTCAACTCTAGAAGAGCACAGGAATTCGAGGGACATCAGCGCGGAGATCAGTGCAATGGCAAGCGGAGAGAGTGCTGATGCGCTTGGATCCAGTCTCGGCAAGCGATTTTCCTCTCGCGAAGAGCAAGAGGCGGTCGACGGCAAGAACGTGAAGCATCTCGACCTGGCCGTGTCTCCCAGATCCACGGACAACGATCTCACTGATGATCTCCGAAGCTTTCAGGAGCATTTCGAGCAAGAGAAGAGGCCTGAAATGAAAGATCGTGACGAGCCTTTCGCCATCCAGCCGAAACCGCTGAGCTCAGGGCTGCTCGAGCGTATCGAACAGATCCGGAATACTCGCGCAGCCACTGGGACAGACGCTCAAGAGGTGCCTCAGTCTAGGATACCAAGGCTCGTGGATCTGCCCAGGCGAGACCACAGCCCAGGAGCACCGCCGCTCATGCGAGCTCAGTCTCAACCCGGCCACGTGCCGAGGAGAAGCGCCGACATGAAGACAGAGCACAGCACAGATGCGATGGCCATCCCAGTGCCGCCATCGCCTGATGTTCACCCGCTCGAGAAGCGCATAGGTGAGCGGCTTGGAGTGAGTCGCCTCGCCAGTAAGGTTGGCAGGATGACGCCTTCGCTCATCCCGCGTTCGATACCTCATAAAAGCGACGAGTCCACGAGCACCAGCGTGTCCGCGCTCGCAAAACATTTCGAACAGATGTCTCGCGAGTTTGAAAAGGAACGACTGAAAGAGCGGAGGCAACGTGCGATGCGCAGTCGTCAAGCCCGGGCGAATCCCTTGGCCAGCAGTAGGCCTGTGGTCGAAGTGTACCGAAATGCGACGGAGGCTGTAGGCGAGAGGAACGCTGAGCAAGCTGTTCGGGATCAATTGGAGCAAGGTGACCCAACGGTGCCGCTGGCTACGTCGGAGTCTGCGCCTGCTGCGCCGGTCGATACGTCCAATGAATCGCCGGAACTGGCACAAGACTTGGAGTCGAGTCACAGTACCCTTGCTCGCGCAGAACAAGAGTTGATGATGGGCCAGAGTGATGAGAGCCTCGATGAAACCCAAGCCCGTGCACGAGATCTCTCGGATCCTGCCTCTGCAGAGTCTACTCTGCTGTCGCCGAGCACTGCGCCAGAGATGGAGTTGACTATCCCAGACCACCGGAAGAATGTCTGGTTCAAGTACCTCGCCGACTTCTGGTCCAAGCGTTCTGCATCCGGTTGGACGAATCTGGAATACCCTCTGCACCCTACGGAGCACGTATTTGAAGACTCCGACATTATAGTGCGAGAAGACGAGCCTTCCTCAGTCATCGCACTGTCCTTGGCTTGCGTGGACTACCTGAACAAAGTACAAGACTTCCGCAGTCATCCCAGCAAGCAGGGCCGCAAGCACGCGCACGCGGCGTCGCAGGCGAGCAACAGCGGCGCAACCGAGCGCGACGAGCAAGCGAAAGCCATTGAAGCCTCTCTCCTCAGCGACACGGGCACCCACATGAAGTACTCCTTCGCGCACGGGCCAGTAAAAGCTTCCTGCAAAATCTTCTACGCCGAATCCTTTGACGCTCTACGCCGTCGCTGCGGCGTCGCGGACCGCTTCGTAGAGTCAATGTCCCGCTGCCTCAAGTTCGACTCGAAAGGCGGCAAAACCAAATCCCTCTTCCTCCGCACCCTCGACCAACGCTTCATCATCAAATCCCTGCAAGAAGTCGAGCTCAAAGCCTTCACCAAGTTTGCACCCGACTACTTCGCCTTCATGAGCTACACCCTATTCCACGGCGTCCCAAGCGTCATCGCAAAGATGTTCGGCCTCTTCCAAATCACCATCAAGAACCCTATCACTGGCGTCGACTTCTCCTACTACCTGCTCGTAATGGAGAACCTCTTCTACGAACGCACGCCCAACCGCCGCTTCGACCTGAAGGGTAGCATGCGCAACCGCAAAATCGAAGTCACGGGCCAACCCGACGAAGTATTGCTCGACGAGAACCTTGTCGAAAGCATCTTCGAGAAACCCTTGTTCGTCCGCGAACACGCGCGCAAACTCATGCAGGCCAGCGTGTGGAACGACACGATGTGGCTGTGTAAACAGAATGTCATGGACTACAGCCTCATGGCCGGGTTTGACGATGAGAAGAAGGAGATTATCGTGGGCATTATTGATTGTATCCGCACGTATACGTGGGACAAGAAGTTGGAGTCGTGGATCAAAGATCGGGGGAAGAATAAGCCGACGATCACTTCACCCAAGGATTATCGTAATCGCTTTCGTGTTAGTATGATGCAGTACATTCTGGTTTCGCCTAAGTATGCTGGCCCCTCTGCTTCCCTCATCATTGGTGTGCGGGTGGATTGTGCTGACGATTGCTGTGTAGTTGCTGGCATCAGTTCCAGGCGGCGATGGTTCCGCCGAAGACGCTGAAGGAAGAGAGGGAGGAGCGAGCGATGGAGGAAGCGGACGCTGGGCGTCTCATGAGTCGGGTGAAGAGTGAAAGGACGTGAGAAGCCTCTTGAAACCGCCTCAAGTGTTGTCATGTCATTATGAGACTACGATGTTGGATGATCATTGATGGGATTGGGCTGCATCTTGCATGAATCAGGCGCACCTTGCTTTCGACGGGGCTTGAGTCTAGTTTGGATGCCACTAGGGTGCATAGCGCAGGCGTACAGTACCGATTAGACAATGCATACGCTTGGGGGTATCTAGTTTTTAGGAGACCATTGAGAACGACCGCGAACCGCTCAAGGGACTACAAGTTCACCACACGTCATACTCTCTCCGACGCCGTCGCCATCAACGCCTCCTTCTTCTGAACTTCAGCCCATCGTCATCATCGTCGTCGTCGTCAACATCATCCAGGTTCACCGCCGCCGCCGCCTCTCTACTCGGCCGAGCCAACGTGGTCTGCCTTGCCTTCTTAGCAGGTCCACCACTCTGTTGCGCCGCCGGTCTCTTCCCCACCGCTTTACGCTGACTCTCCGTCCGCAGCGCCTGGCTCAGCGTACTATTCGCATTCGCGATAGCCTCCAGCCCGGCGTCTCGGGCATGACCAGCAATCTCCGCGGGATGCACGTCGTCCTCGAAGCCGCGCTGCTGGTCTTCCACGTAGCTGCTCTGAATCCCACGGCGGAAGCAAGCTGTGTCGCCCGTGTCCTGAGTATCCGCGGGCAGACCAGCATGGACACTCTGGGATTTGCTCTGGCTCTTCGATTTGCTTTTGTTCGTCGTAGCACTGGATGGAAGCCAGTATTCCTCACCGATCCCATGACCCTTCCTCGGTACCTCCTCCAGGGTAACAATCACGCGCTGCAGTCTCGGCCCGTCACGGTGTTGGCCCTGCGGCCGGAAGTTCTTGAAGTTCTTCCTGCCATTCCAGGCGGGATCCCAACGATCGCTATGTCCCCGGGCGTCAGGGCCGCGGCTCGGTGGTTGTCGTTCCGGAACGTCCATCTGCTCGACTTGAGCCAGATTGCGCAGCTCGTCAATGTCAACGCCTTCCATCATCTCACGCAGCGTTTCCTCGTCTTTGCGACGAAGCTCGTCTTCACGCCCGCGTCGAGCCTTGAGCTCCGCCTGGACGTCGATCTGCTTTTCTTTTTTCTTCTTGGCTTTGGCCGACTTCTCAGCAGCTTGCTTCTCCGCCTCCAGTGTAGCTTTAGAGAACGAGCTTGTCTCGCCTAACTTCGCGGCCTCCGTCTTACGCCGCTTGAGTGCCGCCTGGCCAGGGAACATGCGCTCATACACGTCTTCCTCAGGCTCAGGCTCTTCTTCGACTGGCGCTGGCCGCTTTCGTGTACCCTCTTGAGTCTGCTGTGTACGTGAAGGCAGTCCTTCATCGTCAACGTCCATGCTTTGTACGCTGGCAGCTTGACTAGGTTCGCGCATGCTAGACTCGTAAGGCTCTGGTGAGCGCGAGGCGGTATGAGCATACTGGCTCATGTCAATATCGTCAAAAGCTTTGAATCGAGATTTGCCGAGCGGCCGCCGAGTTCGTCTTCGCGCAGCTGCTGTACTTGTAGGTACTGGTGCCTGTTCGGAAGACTCTTCTTCTGGTTCTGGCTGAGCACTGGGTGGTGCATGCTCCGCTGGTATATCATGTTCCGTAGCTTCTGCCCGAGGCTGCTCCTCTTGCACATGACTACGATGTCGCGGACTTGATCGTTGGATGCTGTCGGTGGGCACACTGTCGGCACCGATCAACTGCCGCCGCAAGCCACTCGTGTTAAGCGTCAAAATCGGGTCTAGAAATTCACTTTGCTCAATTGCGCGCTGGTTTAAAGAGCGCTCCAAATCTTGCATGAATGGCACCGTCCAAGGCCTGCCGTCTTCGGTCTTCTCATGAATACGCACGACGACCACGCCGCCTCTAGCGGTGTGCTGGCTGAGCTGAAAAGCTTTGTCCCGTTTCTTGCCACCTGCAACTTCCTTTACGTAGTCGATGAGATCTTCAACGCTGCTCTCGCCTATCTCGACTTCCCAGAGAAGCGCCTTGCCGCCACCACTGGTGATTATAGGCATGAGAGATTCGTACTGACTGGCAGATAACAACACGAAAATGAAATCTTGGAACACCTCAGCACGCTCTGGGTTCGGCAGAACGTAGTCGTTGGTTCGTGGATGCGGCTCATGTCCAGCTGGCACCGGGAAGCGTTCCTCCTTCGGCCAATTGCCGTCGAAGTCCTCCTCCAGTGGCGCACTTGCTGGCTCACCATCCGCGTCAACACCGTTCCTCTCCACGACTTCTGCCAGCTCATCGACCCACTCGTAGCTCACCAGCCATCTGCCTTGAAGCAACGCCTGCAAGGCCTGGGGCATATTCCGCTTCTTGTTCACCGAGTGCGTCGTTTGATTCGTCACATACTCTGACAAGAGCTTCACATCCGTGCCCTCCAGCCTCTGCCTCTGCTCGGCCAAGCCCTGCGTCTTCTTGCCCAAGCCGGTGAATGTCAAGACGACTGGCTCCCATTTCAATTTGAACAGATGCTCATAGCGCCCAAGCCTAATCGTGTACTCCTTGTTACTCCCGTCGAGCGTTTTGCTGGCCCTTGCCACATGTTCGTCGTTGATCCAGGATCCCACCTTCGAGCTGTCTTCTAGCTGTATCTCCGACCTCTTGTGTACACGACCGCTGTCGCCAGCTTCTACGCGGCCGACTGTGATGACAAGGTGCTTCCGAGAGACGCTTTTCTCTGTGATGTACGCTATTCGCTCGCCGTTCTCTGGCTTTCCGGACGTACGCCCGAGAACGTGAATCGAGCCAGGTCGTAGCCATCGTCGCTTACCTTCAAATAGCTGGCCGTCGCATTCTAGTGTCCACATCCTCGCGAGAGGCAGCGCCCACGGAGGCCACAACCGATGTGGCAGAGGCCGAGAGTGTATGCGCAACGACTTGACAGACTCTGGATGCAGACAGGCGAGGTACTCTTGAGAGGTAGAGAGATATGAGGAAACTGTGCCTAGGCTCAATCAGGCAGCAACGCGAAACTCCCGCGCTACGACGTCATGTCACATGTCGTGGTCTGATGGCTGCAGGTGCATGTGGTGATGTTGAAAGACGAAGCCAAATGAGTATGAAGAGCTATTATGAAGCAC
The DNA here is from genome assembly GCA_005059885.1 of Salinomyces thailandicus. NCBI lineage: Eukaryota > Fungi > Ascomycota > Dothideomycetes > Mycosphaerellales > Teratosphaeriaceae > Salinomyces > Salinomyces thailandicus. The sequence goes on along the minus strand of NAJL01000058.1, from coordinate 22,711 downwards.
AAGGTGGTTACCTCTTCTGCATTGCTAAGAGGCGTTATCGCTATCGCTATCGGGGTATCTCGCGCAAGGTTATGCCAAAACGCCTGTCGTTTGTACGACAACAGCAGCCATGTACATACAACCAAACCACCCTCAATGCAAACCTTAAGATTCCCCGTTTTCTCTGTAGGCTGGTCAGAACGCCCTGTGCCACGCATCGGTGAGCAAGGGAAGATTCTCACTCCGTCATCATGTCTACGGCAGTCTCTTCGGCCACTGACACCATCGGCTCGGGATGCTGAGGAGCCTCTCGCTGCGCCGGAGTACGGCTGCGGCCACGAGAGGCTGCGCGAGCCGGCGGCGCGAGGCTACCGGCACGGCTGACAGCGCGGCTACCAGCGCGGCTACCAGCGCGGCTACCAGCGCGGCTACCAGCGCGAGAAGACGGACGCTGGGTCGTAGCGAACCCCACCGATGGCTGTCGCGAGGTTCGCGAGGTGCGGGAGCCTGCACGGGAAGAGATCGACGGCATAGGGGCTATAGTGTCCGTCGTTGGTCCTTCGCTCTCGATCGTCGTCCGCAAAGCAGTCTGAGGTACGAGATCGGCCGCCGCCTCAGCGATGGCGGCATCCCCATCTTCGTCCCCGAGCATCCCATCCCTACTAGAGAGACCAGCGCTGTCAATAGGCATCTCAAGCTCCGCAATTGCAGGATTAGCGGCGACACCATCCGCTTCCGTGAGGCTCTTGCTACCCGGAGCGGCGTAGTCGGCGGCGTGGACAATGGCCTTCTCCTCGCCCTCCGCGTCCCCTTCGTACCCTTCAATCAGCTCATCGACGATAAAGTCCCACTCGCTCTCAGAAACCTTGCTAACGCTTAGCCTAGCCTTCGTGAACAGATCCATACCGCCTAAACGCCCCTTGCCGCTAGCTGCAAACTTCTTTAGTTCGTTCAGAGAGACCGGCTTTGTCAGTTTCTTGCGGAACTCCACCCCAACCGCTACCCATTTCTCACGCTTCTTCTCGTCCTTCTCGAAGTAAGGGCTGCCTTCCAGGAAAACGGACGGATCCTGCTGAGCCTCGAGCACAATCTCCATGATGCCGACGATGCCTGGGGACCGGCCTTTTTTGCCGCCACTAGCGTACTGTAAATTGTCAGCTAATTTCTCCTCCCTTTGCTCGTGCTCGGCTAGGGTTCGAACTTACAAAGAAGGCCAGGTCCCCTTTCTTCATATCACGCATGTTGTTGGCTGCAGCGTAGGCCCGGACACCGTCCCACAGCTCAGGCCCGTCGGTCTTGGCGCGTAGGTCGTCAATGGTGAATTTGACGTTGACTGAAGTGCCATCTGGAGCTTGCTCGTCGCGATTCTCTTGCTCGGCTTTCATGAGCCAGTACCATCTCTTACCATCCTCCCTGACCTCATCATCATCGGGGTTGACGGCTACACTGGCCTTGCCTTTGCGGCCTTTGCCCTTTGCAGCTGCAGGCTCCCCGCGCGTCTCAGATGCCTCCGCTTCCGCCATCAGATCGTTTTCGAGCTGAGCTTCGGCGGCCTCTTGATCTCCTTGCGCTTGGGTTGTCTCACCACCCTTCGGTGGACGACCTCGCTTGCGTGGTGGGGCGGTCTCTGCGTCAGGGACAGCAGTGGTATTCAGAGGACGGCCGCGCTTCTTGGGAGCCTCAACAGCATCCTCGGGGACGTCAGCACGGGCCTTTGCCGGCCTGCCACGCTTCTTCGGTGGTTCCAGCTCATCAGCATCATCAGACTCCTCCACCTTCTTCGACTTTGGAGGGCGACCACGCTTCTTGGGTACTTCTGCGGCCTCCTCCTCCACTGCATCTGGATCAGCGGAGCGACCGCCCCGCCCTACAGCTACCGGCACTGCGACCTCGACCTTTGCAGGACGACCGCGCTTCTTCGGCGTGTCAGCCGGGGCTGGCTCAACCTTAGCGGGACGTCCGCGCTTCTTCGGCGGCTCAACAGCCTCGTCTTCATCGTCCTCGTCGCTGTGCGGCTCTGGCACCTTCGTTTTCGCTGGTCGACCGCGCTTCTTAGGCGGTTCAGCAACCTCATCCTCTTCCTCACTCTCTGCGACCGGCGCTGCCGGGCGACCGCGCTTCCTCGGCGCAGCAGTTGCGGTTTCAGTCGCAGCTAAGCAAGACGTTAGTAACCTGTTCACTCACATAATGTTCAACTGGAAAGACTGACCCTTCTTCTGAGTACTAGAGGCTTTTTTCGTGGCCGCCGCCGGCTTCTCGCTGAGCGCGCTCTGGCGTCGAGGACGTCCTGCAGCTGCCGTAGTTTCAAACTCCCTACCGCGGTTCGAAGTGACAGTCGACGGCGGTTCAGCGGCAGCCTTCGCGGCCGCGGCTGCTTTCGCCTTCCCTTTCTTCGGTGGCATCACTGCGATTGCGCGACGAGGATGAAGACGACTCGGTGTTATTCGCGACAATGCAGACGTGTGCAAGAAGCCAAAGACAAATTGATTGAACGCGAAGCGCGAAGGAAACAACCTGGAAGTGAACGCGATGTTGACGTTCGCGGACAAGCTTGCTTGCTGGTGTAGCTTAGCTCCTTATCTTATCTGCCGGCGCTATAGCAGCAGGACCGTGCGCAAAACACGTGACTTGCATGGCTTGCCTGCCTTGGCCCTCAGGGAGTTTACACTCCTCTTGCGTACAGGTGATTTTGTCTCGCCAGACGCCTTCACGCTTCACCTCACCCGCGTTCACTGCCGGAGTCAGATCTGCCAGAGGTCATAAAAAGCTGAGCAGGGGTGAGTCGACAAAAGCCTTGACACGACTTTGACACGACATTAAGACGACTTGACGCGCGCATAAAGCACAATCTGAGTATGAGCTACTCAATCACGACTGACCGGGCTAATACAGCGTGACATGGGGCTACCTTTTAAGCAGTCCACGTATTCCAGCCCTTTGTGCCACAAGCAATCTGCATGGTAACGGACACTGCGGACCCCTATCTCCTCACAGCCTTCTCCTCCCCGATCTCCTCCTTCAACAATCTGACCTGCTTCTTCACCTCGCGCCACAGCACATAGTTATCCAAATCCGGATCCTCCTCCTCCAGCCTCCTGACCTCCCAAACCCAGTCATACAGGCCCGAGAAAGGCCGTTTGCTGTCACTCTCGCAACTGCGGCCACTAGCCGGCTTGGCATGGGGCTCCATACACTCCAGACAGACGCGCTCGGAATACCCGTCGCCATCGCGGGCGATAGCCAGTAGGGATGCGACCATTGCTTCCTGGAGATAGGCAAAGGAGAAATGCGGCGTTATTTTAGCTATGGCAGGGCACAGTTTGTCTGGGAAGTCAACGTCGCTGTTGTCTTCGAGCTTCTTCTGCCAGTACTTCATGTACTTTGTCCTCTCCTCGAAGTTAGGGTTGGGGAAGAAGTATTTCCTGTCGAAGCGGGACGGGCGCTTTGCGATGCCCGGGTCGAGCCTGTCTAGGTGGTTCGTCGAGCCGATCATTAGGATACCGTCGTTCTTGGAGATGCCGTCCACGGCGTTGAGAAAGTAAGAGCGCACGTTGTCCGTGACGATGCTGTCGAGGTCTTCGAAGACGAGATAGCAGGGTGCCGTCCGGCGTGCGAGCGTGAAGATCTCGTTAATAGAATACTCTGGCCCTCCAAAGGATGATAGCGTCTTGACATAGAGCGTCGGGACGGCGGGGTTGCGGCGGTAGAGCTGGTTCATCATGGCTTTGATGGAGATTGTTTTTCCGTTGCCTGGAAGCGCGCATTAGAGCGTGTCACTGGCTGACACTCGAAGCATCGCTTATCTCACCTGGTGGCCCGTAATATATGATTCCCTACAAATCAGAAGCACATCAGCCGTCGACCACTAGAAGTTCCATGCCCATTAAAGACTTACCCGTTTCCACGGCACCCTGAGCTTCTCATACGTCTCCTTACTATCAAAGAAGTTCTCCACATCCTTAATAATAGCTTTCTTCATCTCTTTATCAAGAATCACATCCTCCCAGTGCGACTTCTGCACCGATTGCCAAAGCGAAGCATCCTTCTCCCAAAAACCATCATCGTACACCCAAATCTCATTATGCAGCTCATTGGTCCAGACTCCCGCCTCAAACAGCAACCGACTAGTTGCCTCGACAGATGCGGACAGGATATACTGGTTCCTGATCTGTGGATAGCCTTCCCCGCCATCTCTGCCCTCGGCAAAACAGACCACATATTCCTTACCCTGCCAATCAAGCAGGTACTTGCCAAACTTGACAATGTCGCCCAAGGCGCCACGCCCGTCACCCAGGCGGCTGGCAGGCGGCACGAATGTGCGCCAGGTCAAGCGATCCTTCTCCTTGTCGATGGGCGCTATGGAGGCATGGCCCGCGGCGCTGTAGGCGAAAAGATTGCAGGATGATCGCGGGACGACGCTGAGATGAAGTTCGGGGTACTCGGCTCTGAGGGCTTCGACAATGACAGCGTCGGTGTTGATGCGGATGCCAGAGGAGTGTTCGAAGTAGGCGCGGGAGGTTTCGTCTTGAGAGGGATGGGGTCGGTTGGCGATGCTGCTGACGGTCATGGCGGCGAGAGCAGCTCGATTGAGTCAGTAATGAGCTGCCGCAGATGACCTGACTCTCGACGTGATAGGTCAATGGCCTTGCTGCTTGGTGGTTCGAGGTGAGTTATCAAGAACGGAGGATGATCTCGGGCCCACGGTCAACGAGAAGCTTCCGAACGCGGTCCTATGTCGACGGTGAAGACTAGAAAGAGGAGGAATAGAGAAACGTTGCCTACGATCTTACAAGTGCTGCCGTCAACTATGCAGTCTCATGTCATGATGCCACAGGATCTGAAGGATCGCGACGACGGCTGGGCGTGGAGGAGCAATGGTGGCCGAGCTACATCCACCTCGTCTCACCTGACAGCAAGCTCACTATAGGAGGCAAAAGTCGTGGTATCCCGAAGTGCTGCTCCTTCCTTTCACGCTGTTCTGTGCCTTCGCAACTGATTTTACGTGTCGACACCGATATACTGGCGGTGCCTCACTGTAGTTGAACACAGCGCTCTAACATCACTGTTGTGGAAGGTCTTAAAGTGCATAAGAATCGAGGGAATACCGTGATCAGGCCTTATCGCGAGAGACACCTCACGGCAGTTTCAGTAGGAAACAGAGCAAATTAAAAAGCCTACGCACTATCTGGGTATTCAAGATGGTCGGACGCCTCTCCCACGCACAATATGCAAAGCCAAGCTGTACTGTCGCAGCCGCGTCGACGGATATAACAACTTCAGTTCTTTCTCTGACGCATTTACACGCTCTGCTCAGCACGCGCGGCGTCGTTGTTGACCTTGTTGCGCTGCTCACGGCCTTTCTCGGACCACGGGAAGTGCGCAACGGGGATGAGGAAGAAGGAGTTGCTGGGGTCGGCGATACCGGCGAGCGCGTTGTACCTGGGGTCGTGTTAGCTTCGACTGTAGAGGTGGCACGGGAGGATGAAGAGAGCGTACCATGCGATGAAGGCAGCGAGGATGCCGAAAGCGCCACCTGCAATGATGCAACCTTCTTGTGGTGCTGCGTTGGCTCCGGCGGCCTCGCCACCGTTGACAAGGTAGCCAATGCCGAGCAAGAGGAAGGCCATGTCGAGGGTGAAGAAGAGGAGGAAGAAAGCTACAGTAGATCGGACTGTGCAGATTAAGAGGAGGAAGGTGAAGATGAACCAGCCCTGAGCGAAAAGCGTTAGCATTGCCATCGGCAAAGGACGTGTAGTATGCATCGGACTTACCATCAGATACAGTCCAAACGAGTTAAAGAAGGCAAGCTCGCTGCCGGAGTCTGCGGTAAGGTCCTCTATGATGTTGAAGCCGCCCGGTGTGAGAATGATAGCCTAGCTCGGCGCGTTAGCACCAGGGTCAGAGGATATGGAGAACTTCTAAGTTCGCTTACCGTTCCAATCCAAAAACCGCCGTAAGAAGAGAGTGCAGTTGCACCAAAGGTGTTGCCAACAGCCATTTCCCTGATATCACAGTCAGCACGATCGTCGGCCGGCGTCGACGTTGATGTCAATGGTGTTTTCGTTTTGTAATAACTCACCACATACCAGCCAAAAGCTGGACCAGACCACCATATCCAAAAGCGGGGCCGATGACAATACTCGGGCCCGAGATTCCGCGAGTTCCCAGGTTGATCAGAGACAAGACGAAGGTGGTCAAGGCGAAAGCGGCGAGACCGAGAGGCGCGGGGTTGGCGAACTTGCGCTGCTCCGTTGAGCGGTAGAGACCTGGCTGGAACTCGCCCCCGAAGGCTGGCAGACGAACAGACTCGCCCGTGTTGATGTGGGCAAGCGGGTTACCACCGTAGTCGTATGGCCTGCGGGCGCTTACGCCGTTGGCGTGGTCGATGCCATGGGGGTCCTTCTCCATCATGGCCGCGTTGGTCGCGTTCTGCTCCTGTGCGGTCGCCATTGTTGGGTTGTTGACGTGGAAGAAGGGAGGGAGGAATGAGGGGGAGGGTTTAGCAAAGAGGCGCACAGGAAGACGTTCAGGAGGATGAGAAGAAGAAGAGGCAGCAGCAGCAACAACACCGCGAGCCGGATGGACAGGAGGGGGGGAGGAGGCGGCCGAGCATGCTAAATAGCACGAGTCACGTCCGGACAGCCGAGCAACACACGTTACAAATTAGCTCCATGATGCGCAGAGCGATGTGTGGGGTGATCCAAAGCCATCTCCACACTCGACCTGGAGCGAGCAGCAGCAGTGGAGACGGGCCAATGGAAGCCAGGGAAGCTCGGGCGTCGGCAAATTGTCGAGCAATCTCTATGCGGCGTGCTTGGGCCAGCGGAGGATCTGGCAGCGTCTGACGTCTGCCGGCCCGTCGACTTGCGTGAGCCTGGCGGGCGATAGCGCGACGGGCCACCCATGGAGTGTCTATATAGCCATGATAGCGTCGCTGAGGCATCCTGGCGACTCGCAGTGGTTGAGCGCAGGCTAAAGGCGAGACATGCAGGCACATGGGAAGCAGGCCCTGCGCAGTCCCTGGGGGAGGGAGCCAGCTGGTGCGCGCTGCTTCACGAGTGTCGCACGTCTCTGTGCCCTCTGCCCTCGCCGACCCTCGATGATGCGTGTATAGCCCTTTACCTGCCGGTTGTCGTGGGAACTTCGCGTCACCTCGGCCGCCCTCTCTATGCGAGACGGCGCGGGCGCCAGCGAACTCAAGGGTCTGAGGACGCTTTCATCATTGGCCAACAGAGTCGCGGCCGAATGGGAGAGCCAGCCGCGGTCGATCAATCAGCAAGCAGCACAGAGCAGAGCCCCAGAGACCGGCCAACGGACCCTTCCACCGCCCCTACCTCCGTATGCCAGGTTGTCACTCTAAAACTCCAATCAATAACAATCAATACTCCGCTTCTATATCCACCCATCCATCCTTATTTCGGTTCTGTCCTCAGTGGCCCTACTGTCCCTCCCTCCGATACAGCTGTAGGACACGGCGATAAGCTGCTGTATATGCGGTGAGCCCCCATTTCATACACCGCGCCGTATTTCGTGCTGTGTCGTCTCTTCGGCAGTCGCACGTGTGTCGGAGGGTTACGACGCACGACATGGCCCGAAGAACACTCATTCTTCGATCGTACGCCCTCATCATCCATCATCACCTGATCAAATCTGAGGTGCGGCATTATTTGGAGGCCGACGGAGGTTTGGTGCATTTGTCATCGTCGCATCGAATCCCGTTCTCGCAATCACCTGATGACCGACGGGCGCCATCGTAACCTACCACGGCTACCGCTCGATGGTTGCTGACATTCACTATACTTCCCACGGCCCTGCCAATCGGCCAATTTGCCGATTCGGTCTTTCGCTGTTGCTCGTGAGAGCCTGGACTGTGTAACTGTGTACAGAAGTTCCAGTTGATTATTCAAGTACGAACCATATATCTAGCCGAAGTAGCCGTGTGGCACCATCGTCGGCTATGCACGCGCACCAAGCCGTGGAGAAACGCATCTCAAAACGTTTCGTCGGTGGCATCTTCCCTAAAACCCAAACCCAGAACTTTTAAGCTCACAGCGTTGCCGCAGTCTGCTACCTCCTAGGCGCGCTCTTTCGCTCCCGGCGGAGCGGAAGCTCTGCAGTCGTGCTACATGACTGGCCCTGGCATCGCACATGGCGCAAACACTCTCGTCCCTGCATTTGCCCGGTAGGGCTGTTTTGTGTTTCCTGCTGGTGTCCACTGGGGGTGTCCACCGGGGATGACCTTGACCTATGTCCCTCACTCTACTTCAGAACGGTGTGCATGATGTATTTCGAGCGATCTCTCCCCCTGCTCATGCTCCGTGTACAGTTTAGATGCTGTTACACCCTTCTGCTCCTGATGGCTAGGGACGACCGCGGTAAGAAGACTGGTGGAATGCCTGCGCTTCTCTACTTTACTGTCCCGCTGGTGGTTCAATGTTTTCCGCATTGCTTTCCGCCTGCGTCTATCCGATCCTGCGTTGAGCCGGCCGAACGAATGCCTGGCCACATGGCGACCTGGGTTACATATTGAAGAATCCTCATCTGCCGCCTACTGGCAGAACAAGATGTCGAGGCTTCGAGACTTGAACGTCAAGACATCAACGCTACCTCTACCAATCTTCAATGAGTGCTCCCGGCCGCACGACGATACACCCTCGCCCCTTCAGAGTTCCGCTCATAGCACGCTCAATTTGCCGTCCAAGCACCATCCGCAGTCAAGCAAGCACCATTGATGATCTCAGCATCGTCCGAGCAAAGGTAGGAAACGAACTTCGCGACCTTCTCCGTCGAGATCGTAACGCCGAACTCTTCCGGGACTGCGAAAACGGACATCAGTACGATCCTACCACCACCCTCCCACAAATTGCAAACGAAATGTCGAAACTCACAAGTCTTCCGCATCGTCGCCAACCCTTCCATATTGAGGCCCTTCCCACTAAAAAATGCACCCCCGATGTTCGTCTGCATGGCTCCAGCCATGATTGCATTACAGCGGATCCCTTTGGGAGCATAGTATACTCCCGTGTTCTTCGTAAGACCCAGGATTCCGTGCTTGCTAGCCGTATAGGCCGCACCGCTGGAGAAATCTCTCGTGCCCGCTATGGAGGCGATGTTGACTATGACGCCCTTAGTGTCATGCTTGAGGAACCCATTCACTGCGCGCTTGGTGATCATGGCTGGTGCGGTGAGGTTAACAGCAATCACACGGTCCCACATCTCGCGGTCCATATCCCCAGCGGGATCGAAGCGGTCCATGATCCCCTAAGGTACTCAACGCATTAGCACGCCTTGATCATTCCATGAACACAAACAGCTCCTTCCTCTTTGGAGTGCACTCACAGCATTATTCACCACGTAGTCCAAGTGTCCGAACTTCTGCTCCGCCTGCGAGAACATGTCATCCAGTGCCGCGTCGTCCGTGATGTTGCACTTGAGCACCAGTGCGCAACCCGGGTACGCTCCGTCAGCTTGCTCCTTGAACTCTGCAATCGCCTGATCGTTGACATCGCACACGACGACATTCGCACCAGACGCTAGGAACATGTCTGCGATATGACGGCCTAGACCGCCGCAGGCGCCGGTGATCAGGGCGGTCTTGCCGGTGTGTAGCTTCTGCTGTTGGGATGCCATAGCTTCTTGAGTCCGTCTTCTTCTCTTCGTGTTTCGTCACAGTGTAAGGTCTACAAAGGCGGCAGAACGATACGTGGAATGATGCTTGAATGTCTATGAGAGATAGAGAGAAAGGGAGGGCTCTACATATGTCGTGTCCTTCCTGAACAGCAAGTATCGTACCATCGTCCCAAGGTCACGGCTGCGCATCGCACCATCGCTTAGGGAAAGTCGGGTATCCATCGTGCCATTATTGTTCCCTGGGCAGCTCTCTCTTGTGCCTGAAACGTGTGGCGCTGCATAAGGTACCTCCTAAAGCTGCCTGCCCCCTCGCACAGGTGCTTGGTATACGTACAGTAGCTGAGAGAGCTCCCCCCTTTCCCCGCGTTGCGGCGAGGGTTTGTGCGGCATGGCGGGAGCTGCGGCTTCCGAGACGGATCGTACGTTTTGTAGGCGGTAGGTCCATCACGTTACAGGTCAGAGGATACCCAGAACGTCTCTCGTCGCCTGAAAATTCCGCTTATGGGTCTGTCTGGTGGATTAAGTAGTTGCAGAATGCCGGATGGTGGATGCTCGCTCGTAAACAGAGGACCCGGAGCGCGGCTGCGGTCGTTAGCTACGCATACACCACCGTGGTACGACTGCTGTAGATGAACGCAAAGCCCCTTCACTAACGCATGAATGCGAGCCGATAGTCTGGAGTATGCCATGGAGTCAAGGCTGAATCCGTACCCTGTTACTCAAATTGAAGACGAAGCTACAAGGAAAGGAACCCTTTCATATCTTCTCTACCAATCCCGAACGTCCTCGTGATGAATCCTCATATGTCAGATGTACATTTGACCCATTGCCAATGTAACTCAACATCACCAATGCCGCTTACCGATCCCAATAATGCCTAGGTGTTCCCTTGTTCCCCCTTGGGGGTGCCAATGAAGGTGAGTTGCACTTAAATTCTCTCACTGAATGTTTGCGGAGCAGCCGCCGTAGGGTCCAGTATTTGATTATAGCTGTAGTCTTAAGCGTGGGATAGGAGCGAGAGTCAAAGGGCTCTCTAATCAGAGTCTTTACACCGCAGCCGTCATACTGCCCAATGTTTGATCAAGGCTTTAGTTCAAGAGGAGAGATAAATGTATAACGCGATTCAGCTTTATTGACAGCCCCTTGCCCTATCTCAATAATCCCATCCAAACCCCAACACCCCTTCCCACCCCCGCCGCAACCTCGCTGCCGGCGTTGCCGTTGCCGCGCCTGTAGTGCCAGCCGTCGCAGTGCTTGCAACAAGCTGAGCGCCCTGGACAGCGCTATTAGCCACAGCCGTGCCCAGCTTATTCTTCATGTAACAAGCGGCGCCGGACTTGGCGATAGCGACGCAGTTGGGAGAAGAGTCGCAGGTGTCGAGGCATTGTTTGAAGTTGGAGACATAAACCATTTTGAAGTCGCCGGCGTTGTAGTCGGTGTTGCAGGTTATGAGGAAGTTGTGGTTCTCGGGGGCGGTGTAGACGGTGGAGTTTGAGGCCGGGCAAGTCAGTTTAGTTGGGGTGGACGTCGGGGGGTTGGTGGTGGTTGTAGTTGATGAGGACGTCGTTGACGAGGATGTGGGTGATGAGGACGTGATCAAAGAGGTCGACGATGAGGTGGACGACGATGTGCTGCTTGACGAAGTGCTGCTCGACGAAGTGCTGCTTGATGAAGTGCTGCTTGACGAAGTGCTGCTTGACGAAGTGCTGCTTGACGAAGTGCTGCTTGATGAGGAAGAACTTGATGAGATGCTCATTAACGATGAAGAGGTCGACGGCGAAGTTGCTGACGACGAGGTGGTTAAAGATGATGAGGTGGTCGGCGGCGAAGTGGTAGACGACAGGGTTGTCGACGAGGAGGCGGTGGTTGACAACGAAGCCGTCGATGATAAGCTGGTCGAAGACGTCGTCGACGGCGCGACGCTAGACGAGCTCGAGCTCGTGGAAGAGATTGTGCTCGTGCTGAAGGTAGTCAGGGTAACAGATGAGCTTGACTCACTGCTCGTAGAAGACAAGGTCGTGGATGTGCTGCTAGCAGAGTCCGTCGAGCTTGAGGTTGTAGGGCTTGACGACGAAGAGTTCGAGTCTGTCGAACTGCTAGACGCAGCCGACGAGGACGGAGAGCTAGGCGAGGTAGAAGTCTCCGTGCTCGAGCTGGAGCTCGTGGTACTGCTCGGAGGCAAAGGAATAGAGCTGCTTGAATTGGCCGAAGAGGTGGTCGTGCTACTACTTAATGTCGTCGACGACGGCGCGGTGGAGCTCGGTGACGAGCCTTCGCTACTTGAAGTCTGCGTTACGGGAGAGGTCGTCGAAGTAACTGAAATTGAATCTGTCGTACTAGTAGTGCCGAGGTTGATGGAGGAAGATGAGCTGCTAGACGTCGTCGAGGGTGCAGGAGAGCTTGAGGACGAGGCTGGACCGATCAGGCGAGCGCCAAGTACGCCGTTGTAGACGGGTGAGCCGACTGTGCTCTTCAAGTAGCACTGACTACCGGAAAGCGCGACGTCGACGCAACCGCTTGTCGTGGCGCACAAGTCGATGCAGGCAGCAAAGGAGCTGACAGCTTTGCTTGTTATGTCGCCGCCGGCATGGTCGATACCACACTCGATGAGGAATCGCTGGCCGTTAGTGGTATATTCTGTGCTGTTCGATTCGGGGCAGGAGACTGCAGTGGCCGAAACACTTTCACTGCTCAAGGTTGAGGATGTCGAGGTAGTTGAGGTAGTCGTGCTCAGGCTGCTTGTTGACGTTGTCGAACGTACGCTGCTTGTCGAGGTAGAACTCGTGGACGATGTGCTACTACTCGAAGATGTGGATGTGGTGTCAAGACTGACAACCTTAGCACCTACAAAGGAACAGTCAGCCAGGTCTGAATCCCAGAAATTTCGGGGCAGACCAACCTAGCACGCCGTTTTGCACTGCAGCGCCGACGGACGACTTGAGGTAGCAAGCTGAGCCTGAAAGTGCCACATCCAGGCAACGAGGCTCCTCCGCGCAGGCCGCTATGCAATCATAGAAGCTGCCGACAAAAAGCAAGGATAAGTCGCCTCCTGCGTGGTCGGTTCCGCCTGTATTCCGTGGTCAGCTACAGTATATTGGGTGAGTGGTGAACCACTTACATTCAATCAAGAAAGACCTGCTGTTCACCGTAATCGTCGTATCATCCGAGTCCGGGCAGCTGACTGTCGTTGGACTGGCTGTTGTAGGCGACGTAGTCGACGTTGACGAGGTGCTCCTTGTCGCCGTACCTGTCGTAGCTGTCACAGAAGATGATGTAGTCAAGGCAGAACTGGACGAGCTCGACGAGGTGCTGCTGATCGTCGTAGTTTTCGGCGTTCCCACAGAAGATGATGTAGTCGAAGCAGAGCTGGACGAGCTTGACGAGGTGCTGCTGGTCGCCGTAGTTGTCACGGACGATGATGAAACAGCGGTCGAGGAGCTGGTAGACGACATCAACCTGGCTCCCAGAACGCCGCCATTGGTCACTGCAGCTCCTAGAGTCGATTTCCTAAACAATCAATCAGAATCCTCTCTGCCAGACCAGACTTTGCCTTTGCTGCTTACAGGTAGCATGCGCCACCGGTGAACGAGACGTCCACACACTTGTCGTTGCTCGCACAAGCATCAATGCATCTACGCAGTCTGTCAGCACTTACTTCTCCACCTACGTCGCGATGTTGATCTGCTTACTGTTGGAAGCTGTTGACGTTCAAGGCAGTCAAATCACCGCCATAGTGATCTACGCCACACTGTATCCGGTCAGCATCAAGTCTCAAAAAGGCACTGGGCTCGTACGTACTTCGATGATGAAGTCCTTATTGTTGGAGGTTACGACAGTGTTATTGGATGCAGGACACGAGAGGCCGGTAGATGGTGAGCCAGAGGTGGATGTCGCAGTAGGGCCTGTCGTTGTGGTTGAACCACCCTTCGGGGCAACATAATCATAGTTCTGGTAAACAGTAAGACGATTTCCTGCACCACAGAACTAATACAAAGTCAGCCGTCTGGATCGTCATAGGTGTTTCTTGAATGGTCTTACCTCAGTAACGTTGTTCGAGCAGGTCATCGAGCAGTCTCCGGAAAGCACCACGCTCGCGCCAGCTCCCAGGCTATTTCCGCAATAACACTCGTTTCCGTACTCGGTGCCAAAGTACTTATAGGCAGAGCAGAAATCTGCACAATACTCCAGGTCAACGAAAGAGCCAGAGCTGCCTTTTCCGCTAAGCGCCCGTCCGCTCGAAGCCTCAGTGTAGCAGTTCAGATATGTAAAAGCGCCAACGTCCTCAGGAGTGCCCGGGGCCCCGTTGACGGAGGGCCGTCCGTTAGAGAAGAGCGACAGACGATTACTTCCGCCGCAGATCTCTGAACTGTTGCCAGGACAGGCTGAAGCGCAGGAGCTGTCGATGACGGGAGTTGCCTTGTATCCAAGGTTGTTACCACAATAGCATCGAGAGCCAAATTCCATACCGGCGACGGTGTAGCCTTGGTCGACACACGTCTGTGTACACAACTCAATCGTGTTGGAGTCGCTCGAGTAAGCCTGGTAACTAAGAGTCCGAGGAGACTGGTCAGACCAACAGCCGGCATAGGTCACGTTTCCGGCATATGTGTTGTTGTTTGACGTCGCGGCAGTGCTGTTCAAATCTGGATTCGGGAACGGGTCATCACCACTCTGCTGACGCGGGTAGCCAAAGTCATACGCCCGGTTACCGCTGCCGGAGAAGTTGTCCTTGAATAGACGAGCTTGGCCAGCGTCAGAAGCCATCATAGCCCCTCCATCATGCCCAGAAGCCACAAAATCGACAGTGTCGCAGTTACGACCAGAAGGATCCGGGCAAGACACCGGAAAGGCTTTGATGAAGTTGAAGAATCGCTCGTTACGATTGGCGCCGGTGGTTCCTGGAGCGCACGACGATGAGGAATCGCCAAGGTCCAGCGTACCTCGGGCGTAGTTGATAGCCTTGCTGTTGAAGTTCGCTAGGATCTGAGCACGGCCTGAAGCAACCAAATCTGTGGCGTAGGTCATGGGGTAAGAGACAAAGTCGGTGTACCCTTCACGATAATCGTCGTACGTGGAGCAGGACGCAGTGCTAAGAGGACGATCGGTACTCAGCCAAACATAGCTGTTAGGATTGCCGACCCAGTAGCTGACCGGCGAAGTGGTGCCCAGTTGCTTGCCAATGGCAGCATAGCGCTGTACAGTCTGACCACCAAGTGAGTGTCCTGCGACGACGATCTGATTCAGATTGGGGAACACTGCTTTGTCGTCGAAGTATTGCACAATCTGATCAAGGCATGTGTAGCTGGAGATGGTGCCCTTGAACTTGTACGGATACTGTGCATTGCCTCCGGCTGACCATTGCGAGCCCTTCCACACCAATGCGCTGGTATACGAGCCTTGTCCTGGGGGCAAGCCGTCGATCCATGGGTAGCCACCTGTGTCTTTGTCATTGCCGTTGGTGAAGTAAGGTGCTACGATGGCCACCGAATCGGTATTGATATCCGCGTCGTCGACCTGAGAGAGGGCGCTCAACATGTTGGACATATAAGTCCCAGGGTCCCTATTCAAGCCATGGATGATGACAACCGCTCGCTTGATATTCGCTGGCACCAAGCGCTTGCCATCCCGGCCGTGATTGATGTAGTTGATCAACGTCAGGTTGTCCTTCGCGTTCGTGTCTTGAATCTTCCAGAATGTGATCTCGGCACCAGGTACGCCGGGCAGAGTAGTGTCGATGACGTCCCCAGCGTATTCTTGACCTGTGGCGATAGCTAGGAAGACCGAGAAAGCTGCGACGACCGCGTTCAGGCGCATCTTGAATAGAAGGGAAACGAACGCAACGAGGGAAGATGCTGGGTATTGAAAGCGACTGTACTGTGCCAGAAGGGCACGGAGGGAAAGAAGCGCACCACGGTGCCTAGTCTGAACGAAGGAAATCGAGGAAGACGCCGGGAGTGCAATCCATTTCGCAGAGGCGTGGACGCTGTATTAATCCAGTCTCCGCTACATACCATGATCGACCTAGTGTTGGAACAAGCTCCCTCAGCAAGAGAGCCACACGTCTCGTAGACCCCACAGTGACTCGGCAGCCGTCGAATACGAGCTCTATTTGCCAGAGGTTCAGCATAAGCAACGTCTTTCCGTCCGGATCTAGAGCCTCGGAGGAGCATCAATGGTATGCCCAAGTGCCTAGCTGAAAATGCAGGCGTGCCGTGGCGTGTCGAAAGACCTGTTTGGGAAGGGGTGATTCTCGGGAGGATGCCATGCAGTCTTGCCGCCGCGGCTCATCTGTCCCGCAAACTTAGCCCGTGCGTTAGCTCCTGTATTCACTAACTAAGACGCCTTGAGGGCGAGAATAGATCTTGAGTCGAACACACGGCAAGATGCAGTGATGCAGGGACGGCAGGGACTGAACAACCCTACGCATGTCCCAAAGATGTGGATAGATCTCGAAGACCTGCCGAATGGATCGATGGAGGAATATCAATCAGGACCACTACTGGCGCCGTGCTTGGAGCCGTTTGGGAACCGCGATCACAGCGGCATAGTTGGCGGCTTATTGGGTCCCGAGGTGGAGGTGTAGCCTGCCTCCCTAAGGTACCTTGTTAGGTAGGCAAGATACATGAGACATCCAGTCGGCGGTGCCATCGCAATCGCCAAGGCGGCACCCTTCGAGCCTCTTTCTACCAAGAGGTGCCCTTGGTGTTGCTCCATAGATCAAGACACTCCTCGTTACTTACTAAGACTGCCCGCGGATCACTCACTGACTATCCCTGTCGGGGCAGATGGCAGACATTGCGCTACTTGACGGCACGCACCTCAGCTAGTGCTCACGAGGTCAAGGTGCAATCTGCTGCTGAGCGGAACCGGGCAAGGTACCGCCTACATCCGGGCCTCTCGAATGGCTTCACCGCTGCCTCTGCCCAGACAGGCGGGCCCACTAGGCTGCGCTGGTCCAAAGTCAAGTCTTCCTTATCCCGGGACACAGGTTAACGCTTCGACACATGCCGCTCTTGTGCTACTCTTTCAAGTCTTTCCAGACTGGTGACTACGGCTGAGGTGTAGTTTGACCCCATTTCGCTTATCGGAGAAGTGAAGATTCAGCGCTAGTCGGAAACCTTCTTGACCTGTTAGACGGAGATGCCTCCGTACGGCCTATACGAAGTACGTTGTTCTGCGTGCCGATCAATCACATTCCGCCACAAGCCAGCCAAGCCAGTACTCCATGGCTTGCTGGAAGAGTCCTGACCTGCCCGCCTTTGACAAACGTTCGTCTGCTATGTCGGTTCTACTAACGTGGATCTTGAATCGACGACGGTTCGACAACGCCGCGTTCAGCAACGCCTCGACCTCTGTAGAAGACGCTGAGGCACGGATTAGTGCATTTCCAGTAGCTGCAGAATTCCTTTCTTTGAAGTCGAATCCGTCCTACGCGAACGCCTAGAGTCTCTGCACTTGGGCTTGCGTGCAACTTCCAACGCAGCCTTCCTCCGTCCATCACCGCATACCTGACACAAGGAAGGTTCCAATTTCCAATAAAGGACTGCCTCTTCTATTATATCCGGACACATTCGTCGTCAAACTGGCCTTTTACCGGCAATCTTCACAGAAACAGCCGCCTTATGGAAAGCTCTGAATCATAATATGCAAGCGCGCTGAGCCAGTCTCGTCTCTGCTGTCTTAATTGTTAAACCAGTCTGTGTCTCCACCTGCATCTTGGTCGTGCAGCCCACGCCGATGCACTCTCTTGAAGTATCGAGTGACTGACTCGCTGAGAGTCTGGTAATCGACGTGACCTTCTGTTGCGTATTGTGATTTATTCAAGGGTTCGTGTATTTTTCGAGTCGTGGCGTGCGTGGAAGTGTCAGCTGCGCCACCAACAAGCACTTAACCTTGCAGAATCAGCTTGTTTCTTCTCGCCAAGGGCAAACGCCCCCAAACTTCCGACTTCAGCCGTACCACACACCATAGACCTGAAAGAGCACTCGTCTTCGCGACGTGACGGCGATTGGCGTCCTTCCGGCGTCCGGCGTCCGGCGTTTGGGCTCAGATGTCTGCCACAAATGAGGCGTACAGGTACATAGCAGAGCAGCCTGGCGCAGCATCCCGACTCGTTGCCCAACAGCCAGTCCGCTCCCATCACATAGACCACCGTCCTGCTGCAGCTAGTCAGAAGCTGCACACGAAGCATACTCACAAGGCAAACCATCCGATCATCGCAGTTCGCAGCACTCGGCGCCCCGATGGAGACCAATCGCGTCGTCTGCCCTATAGATGCCGAAAGGCTTGCGTATGCGCCTCCGAGCCATTGTTACAGGCGGCCGTTCCACTGATGGGTGTGTGGCTGTTTGACAGTTTTCTTGAAACCCTCGCTTAGGCTGCTTCGAAATGTTTCGGCTTTTGGAAGGGCGTTACGATGCTGATGACTCACGGACGTGAATGGAGGGTCGCGAACTTCTTTGTGGTCGTGACGGTGATCATGGTGATGATGATAATGATGGTGATCTTGATGCTGCCTGGCTCTGCGGCTGCCTCGCCCCCAATGCTGAGGCCACCACCAAGTCTAGGCATACAGGTGATCCCTTGCGCCCTGCCTGTGGCCGTCGGGTCTTGGGGTCTGTATAAGTATCGCGAGACATGTCTTCCTCTTGCCTAATTTATCTTCGGATCGTGTTTCTGGGTGACTGCCAAACATCATCTCCACCAAGCTGCAACAACTACACGGCAGCGACGACATATTTTCGACGGCACATCATTACGTTGTTATCGACTGTTCGTCACGAGCCTGGTGCTTTGTCGAACACCGAAGACCTGATTCACTGCACCACAGCATACCGGTACATATTGGTGACTCGTTCACTGTCTCGTCGATCGAGCTTCTATATCTGGACTGGCTTCCAGACCAAGAAACAACTGGCTCTCGGCGAATCGAAACATAACAACTTCAACGACGGCCGACAACAAGCGAGACTCCAAGCTCGCCTCGCCGCCACCTCCAAACGCAAAGTACCATACACCACCACCCTCACCGACGCCAGACCCAATCACCCTAACCAGAACCAACATGCTTAGGCAAGACCAACGCAAGTGTACGCGACCACTCAATTTAGGTGCTGTCGAGATGCACAATGGCCTTTCGAGATACACACTGACAACCGGTATAGACTCCGACCCTTCTGCCAACCACCACAGTGCAGCAGACTCAAGATGCTCCGTGAGCCCCTCGTCCTCGAGACAGAAGGTCAAGCTGCATCAGCAGGAGGGCAAGGTGTATGAGGAGACGGACAGGAGGGCCAATAGGCACCGGTGACCTCGTTGACCCTCGCCTGATAGTCAAAGGGCTGCGGTGTACGATGTGCTATGATGCTATGATGATATGGATGGATGGATGGATGGTAAGAGTGTAAAGGGATGGCGGCGGGACCGTGTTACTTGTATGCTCGGGTGTCTGGACTGATGATGGCGTGTGATTGGGCCTGAGATGGGTCAAGGCAGACTTGAATGCTTCGCGGACAGTGTGATGTTCTCTATGTAGAAATGACAAACCTTGCTACGTACTACCGGTTAAGGTTTCCATCTACGACGATCAGATCTCCATTCCCCGTGGCCTAGAAAGCTTGGTCCGCCTCCGGTCATATATCTTGCATACGATCGTTAACGACGTCTGCGTTGATACTACGTCCAGCCAGCGAGCTGTCAGTACCTACCTTACCTACCTTAGGTAGTACCTGAGATTCTTTGCGGTACCATGCAATGTTGAAAGTAACGGCCCGCGCACGTGGTTTCACACGGCGCGGAGCCTCGGGAGCGGTTCGGGATGTTCGGGATCTCCGGGTCCAGCCACCCCGCCGGGCTTCCCGCCAGCCTCCACACGAAACGGTTTCTCGCTTCCAGCTTGCAGGCGTCGTCATGTCACTACAAAGTCGAGTGTTTCCAGGTCCAGTCGCAGACAATTGCCTTGTCTTTTGATGTTTCCAAGTTGGCAGATGCGTCGAATTTGATTGCGCCGGCCAACTCTTTTGGAGTGGACTGACCAGGCTTTCGTTCTTGCCAGCCTGCTGCTGCACACCACCAACTTCCTGACTCTGCCTGCCAAGTTTCCCGCGGCTGGGAAGCTGCTAAGCTTAAGAGCCTACCTTGGTATATCATCAACTCGGCCTTCTTCACTCCTCTTAAGCCGCTCGGTAGAGCTTTATTAAGGTTGTACAGCGCTCCCGGCTGTTCGCCGGCAGCGTTGGGCCGCCTTCCGTCCCACAAGGTTGTCTGCAGTCATCCGGGAAGCCTCGACGACAGCTCAGCCCAGCTACGGTGCTACTTCACTTCGACCTCACCTCACTCAACTCTACATCATCTCCGCGACAGCGACGGTGTACCAATCGCCATCCCGACGAACCCCACCACACCGATAGCAACAGTCCGTCAATCCGTGTAGCCTCCCACAAGGCTCAGCACCGCAACGATGATCTCCGGTGCCCTCTTCCTCTCCTGGCGCATCTTCGAAATCATCATCTTGATACCCATCATGGGCATGCTCGCCTGGTTCGTCCACGGCTTCGTCGAGAACAACCAGCTCACACCGGCGTACATCCTGGTCATGTTCATCGTCAGTGTAATTGCCTTAGCCTGGGCCGTCTTCACTCTGGTCGACTACCTGCGAGCGAGACATGACGCCTTGTTCGTGGCACTTTTCGACTTGGGTTTAGTCGGAGCTCTCATAGCGGGCGTGTACTACCTGCGAGTACCGGGCACGACGAACTGCAACAACTTTGACGTCAATTCGTTCAACACTGGCTTCTACGTCAATGTCAGCTTCAACAAGACGTGTACGATGTTGAAGGCGAGCTTTGCATTGGGCATAATAGCTATTGTTGCCTTCTTCATAACCTTCGTAAGTGACAAGCCCAGCAGGACCGCTGCACTTACAGCTCCGGTGGCATCCGCTGACGTTCGATAGCTCCTTGCCCTTTTGGTTCACCGAAACCACCGCAACGATGATCGCGTAGTTGTCAAGCGCGAGTACCGTTCCTCAGGAAACCATAACCGTCGTCGCTCTCGATCAAGGGACCACAGGAGCTCGAGAGACTACAACTACGATTCCAGACCTCGCAGTAGCGGCCGGAGTCATCATTCGAGCAGGAGGCAGTACTACGTATAGACTTGCATGCGTCTGGGGTCGCTCATTTGGTGAAAGGCCCACCCTCGAGCAATCAAAGTGGGCCAGAGACACATAAGGAAAAGGACTTGATAAAGAGCATGGGAGCAAGAAGCTTGGTAAAAGAGTTTGGTTTACTTGGTTGCTGGCGTTTGAGCGTGCAAGATACCACTTATACTCCTTCACGACTTTACGACGACTGCGGTCTGATGACAATTGTTAGCATAGCTGTTGTATGCAGGTCCAATGGCCAACATACGAGGTTTTAACAAAGGATCAAGAGCGGCAGGTTGAGGCAAGCGCCACGCGAGCGCCACGGTCTGGTCTGGAATGTGCGAATCTTCTTATTTCTCGCATCAGCTCTCCTCGGTGTCGCGGCTAGAGTTTAGATGATTCGACATAATGGGCGCTCGACCACTGACGACTTCTAGTCGCCTCTCTAATCCCACATCACTCTGACGAACCGAGGGAGTAGGTATCACTTCTTTGTTTGTCAACATGCCCTCAGTCCCTTGAACAAAGCCGACTGTCGTCAACACCACAAAGGCCGTCCACATTGGATTCACAGCCAGTCGCCTACGTTGTCTGCCGATGAACACAAGACAAGACACCGTTTGCGGAAGTCGTCAACTGCTATGCGACTGTGCTGAGCTGCGTCTAGACTGACTGGATGAGCCTCAGCTAAGTACCGGTCTTGTGCTCTCTCTTTGCCTCCCGTTACATGCATTATATAGATACTCCCTACATCCGCTTTCACGATACCACCTGCAAATAGTAGTACTTGCGATCAGCTCCAACCATGGCAACCACGAGCGGCGTCCAAGTTGGCAAGCCCGCCCCAGACTTCACCTGCAAAGCCGTCGTCGACGGCCGATTCAAAGGTACATCGTCCCTCCTCCTCCTCCTCCCCACCCACTCTTCACAGCCAAACCCTCCGTAGCTAACCATGCCCACCATCCCGAAACCAGAGATCACCCTCTCCTCCTACCTCCAAGCCAACCACTGGCTCATCCTGAACTTCTTCCCCAAAGCCTTCTCCTTCATCTGCCCAACGGAAATCAAAGCCTTCTCCGCCCGCCTCGACGAATTCCTCTACACCCGCAGCTGCGCCGTCGCCTTCGCCAGCACCGACAGCGAGCACAGCCTCAAAGCCTGGAACGCCACCTCAGACCTCGAAGGCGGCCTCGGCGGCGTCCACATCCCGCTCCTCAGCGACTGCAGCCACCAGCTCAGCAAAGCCTACGGCGTCCTCATCGAAGACGAGGGAGTCGCTCAACGCGCCCTCTTCATCATCGACCCCAAGGGCGTCGTCAGAAGTCTCACCGTCAACGACGCCGATGTCGGCCGCAGCGTCGATGAAGCTCTGCGGATCCTCGACGCCTTGAAATTCCACGATGAGTTTGGCCAGGGCTGTCCCGTGGATTGGAAGCAAGGGGATCAGGGGATTGTGATGGCCTCGTCGCCGGTGGAGAAGTTTGAGTTGAAGAAGAGTTGGTCTGAGTGGGCGAGGCCGAAGTTGCAGAGGGCTTGGAGTGCGAATTCGCAGAGGTCGGTGGGGAGTTTGATGTCGCAGCAGGGGTTTAATAGTACTTCGGCGCCGGTGGCTGTGGGTGTCGGTGGGATGGGTGCGAGCGGGATGCCGAGTCCTGGTCATTTTCGGACGGTCTCGGAGGCTTTGCCCATGCTGAGTCCGCATCATGCGTCGCAGGTGTCGAGTTTGCCGGGTTTGAGAGAGGGCATGGGGTCCGGGGCGTCTGGGGCGAGTTCGAGTGGTGGGGGCCGGTCGCCGTCGCTGCTGGTTAGTCCAATGGGGGCGGGGAGTGGGAAACTGGAGGGGCAGATGGATGATGCGTTGTTGGCGCAACGGATGGAGAATGTGCAGGCGGCGATGGCGAATGCGGGGGTTGGGGTGGCGAATTGAGGCAAGGTAGGGACGAGGACTGCCCGGGA
>NAJL01000057.1:0-140157 GCA_005059885.1 Salinomyces thailandicus | reverse complement strand
TAGGGAGATCGTCCAACCTGGAAGCTCTGACCCGACGCTGTCTCACTCTCGGACTCACGCTTACCAGGCTTAAGGTAGCTGAGCATCGCATTGCATTTGCAGGTGCCGCAGACTGACGGAGACTTGCCTCCTGCTGAGGTCAGACGGAGATTCTATCCACTCGACGCGGACCAGCCCTACCAGTAACATCGACGACGGCGCTCCTCAAACAGTCCAAGGCGACAGCTCTCCAGCTCCCAGCGCATGAAGTAACAAGGCAACAATGGCCTTAGGAGGCTGGGGCATCTTCCTGCTGCTACTAGTCATCGTCGTAGTCTTCGGAGGAGCCGGATACATACTGTAAGCTTGCGACGACTAGCGACCCTAGATTCTCTCTCAAGACTGTTCATTGCTCACACGATATCACCAAGCTGGACACATTACCGCGCACGCCGCCTAGGCCTCCCAGCTCCCAACCTCAACCCCTTCCACCGCCGCGACAACAACTCTTCTTACCGCGCGCCCGCGCCCGCCGCCGATGGCATACAGGGCTGGCTGACGGATAAATGGCACGCGCTCCGCAACCAGCGCACAGCCGGCGGCGCCTATGAAGGCACCGGCCATCGCGTCGGCGGACGACGGCGCAGCACAAACGACCGAAGGGGTTTCGGCGCTTTAGATCCCGACGAAGCTTGGGATACGCGCGTGGATAACGAAGCCTCGGGTTATTACGAAGAGCAGGAACTCGGGCTGCAGGATCCCAGCCGCGGGCCTTATGGTGGCGATGGGTATGGGGATGTGGGGATTGGGGGGATTGAGGAGGGGAGGGGGAGGAGCCAGGAAAGGCAGCGGGAACTGGATCATCGTTATGATGAGGAGATGCATGGGGGAGCGGCGGCGGCGGGGCAGCGGCAGCTGAATCCTTTTGGCGATGGCGCGGAGCCCAGCAGTATGAGTTTGAGGGGTGTCAGTCCACGCCCGCATTTGGATATGGGACTGGCGCGTGGTGCCGGAGGTGCGCAGCAGCAGAGGAACAACGGTAGTCTCAACGGCGATGCGGATACCAGTCCGACTGAAAGGAAAAGTATGTTTCGCGAGGATGTGTAAGATGTGTATTATTATCAATATTTTCTACAGACCATGGTGCTCAAACGTGGGTCACGAGGGAGTCGGATGAGAGTCGGTGTTGAGTCTGGTTTGGTTCGTTTATAGCGTGTAGTAGCAGGTAGTAGCCTGTGACGTGGGAGGGCCGTCGGGGCCGTGTACGAAGACTACTCCGTACGACCTTGCCCACCTACTACAAGAAGGCTACTCCATGTCTCATATACTAGCGCTCGTTCTCGGTAGTAGCTCTTCATACGAACCGAGCTGCCTTGCCCCATTCCATGCACGAGTGATTTGTATTGTACGCCATGGTTGCTTGGCTAGCGAGGGCTCAGCAAGCTTGTCGATCATCATCGGTCACCTGGGTACCTTACCTTAATTAGACAGTTACCTTACTAAGGTATGTGAGTATGGTCGCAAGCAGGGCAGGCTGGGACATGCGGGCAGAGCAGTCAAGGTAAGCGACACGATAATCATAACTCTAGGTACATGTACCGTGGAAGGCTGATGTGCCCTGGCTGCAAAGTGCAGTACGGTGCCAAGTCCTTTCATTGAATACGTCAGGTTGTTGGTCCTCAAGGTACCTCACACATGTACGGGCGGTGCACTTCCATGCCATGGCCCTTGACGTTCTGCTTTTGCCGTTACGGTAGCCGTCCGTCCTGCGCCTCGCTTAGAGACTTACACACTTGGGTGTGCTCTTTACCTAAGTCGGTACAGGCTACAGACTACAGCAGCGCCGCTTGGGGGGAGTTATTCTTAGCGGCAAATCCTCGTATCGCATCCGCGCGGTGCTAGCAGCGGTGGAAGGCTGATGAGCCTGGAGGATTTGCAGCGGCGGCCGCTCCTGCTGCTTCCTTCCCCTCCTCCTTCTTCTCCTCGGGTGCTCGGATGGAGATTGAATGGACGAAGTGACGTACTTTCACCTCTAGCCTCAATAAGGTAAGGTAATGTTGGCTGCACTGAGGTGCTTCATTACCACAGGCTGACCTAAGCACCCGGGTGTGAAACGTGCAACAACGCGGCTGGAGCGAGCACAAGGATGACCTGAAGATGCAGATGCGCACGCGTCCTGCTGTTTGGGGTCAGCCTCATCTCGCTCGGCATCTTGATGGTGATGATGCCCGAGGGCCGTGGAGCGCGAGAGAAAGAAAGACAGATGGCCGTTACACTTACAGTAGTACGTACTATCCCTGGATGTGCACACCACATCACCACTCTGCTTGCTGCTGCACCCGAGGGCGTTTTGGAATCTCCCAATCGAGCGAGCTGGCCCTGCACCCGCACCAGTTCCATCACGGGAGGTTTCCAAGGTTATTCTTACAGCCGTTAGCGAAAGCCTTTCGGCAGACGGCGCCGGTTAAGCTTCCCATTCCGACCTTACCTTAATCTGCATGAGCTAAGAATAGAGCTGGGGGGACCCTGGCACGCGACTGGCCGGTCCCCACTCACTCCTGCGACAAAGCCGCGCCCCTGCCACTGCCACTGCCACTACTGCCACTACTGCCACGGCCACCGCCAGCCAGCCACCCGCGAGCAGCGAGACCCGACGTCTGATGACAGGTGTGGAAGCGTTAGCGAAGGGGAGGGAAGGATGAGACCGCTCGATCCGATTCCTGCTCTGCACCACGACATCCCCGACGCGTGACTGACTTGCATTGTCCACACTATAAGCCGGTGGCCCTGCTTTCTTTTGCTTGCGTAGGTAGGTTTCACCTTTTCGTTCCCATTTCTCCTACCTCACTCACCTACTCTCATTGCCCTCCTCTGCCCTCCCCACCGCCACCCCATCTCTTGGGCGTACTTGCTGTTGTACTACGCCCTTTTGGAACGATCGCGACCATGGCCCAGTCCGTCGAGGTCACCCAGGGCGAACCCTTCCTCCCCGCCGCCAATGCCTCTCTCTCCTCTTCTACCTCTCCGTCTCACTCGCACTCCGCTACTGCCTTTGCCCTTCTTCAGAACCCCAAGATCGCGCTGGGTTTTGTTCTCGTTATCCTTTTCGTATTAGAGAGACTCATAAGGGGGCGGGAGAAGCTACCCGCAGGTGTCAAGCGTCTCCCTAGACTACCAGGTAAGTCACAGCGTCGACAGCTTTGCAACGAACCCCTCATCACTGACCAGCTGCCAAGGTCTACCATGGGCAGGTCGCTTCTGGGACGTTCCGGAAACTGGCATCGAATCGGCCTTTCACTTCGGGGCCCTGCACAAGAAGTACGGGCCCATATACGAATGGAAGGTCATGGGAACCACGCACGCCTGGATCGAAACCGACAAGGTCGCCCGGGATCTCTTCGTCCGACGGCAGCGGAACTACTGCGATCGCAACGAGCTGCCCGCCGCGATTGGTGTCAAGCAAGACATGGAGATCCTCCCGCTCTCGGGCTACAGTGAGGACTTCAAGAGGCATAAGAATTTCATCCACACGATCATGCGTCATTCGCATCCCAAAAACTTCTACGGCTGGCCGGTGCAGGAGAACAAAAAGACGCTTCGCCGACTGCTCGAGACGCCCGACCGATGGTCTGAGCATATGATCACGCACTGCGCCCGGACAATCGCGAGTATCGCCTGGGGCGACCCCGAGCACGGCAAGAAGCTCCTCACAGTCGTGCCTGAGCTGCTCAAAGCCGTTTCGCCCGCGGGTCCCATCATCAACAAACTCACCTTCCTTCAGCACCTCCCGACCGCCATCTCGCCCTTCAAGCAAGCCGAGGCCCGCCGGAAACAGGAGATGACCGAAGCCTTCTACGAAGCCCTCAACGACGTCAAGGACCGCGTCAACAAAGGCACAGCGGAGGAATGCTGGAGCATGCTCTGGCTGAACCAGGAAAAGGGCATCGAGGCCACCAAATGCGATTTCCACGAGGCCGCCTACGCTATCGGCTCCTCGTCCTTCGTCGCCATCGCTACGATCGGGGGGCCCCTTCATGGCTTCTTCCTCGCTATCGCGCATTACCCGGAATGGCTCGGCCAGCTTCAAGAGGAGGTCGACCGTGTCTGCGGCGACCGTCTCCCTGCGATCGAGGATCTGCCTCTGCTGCCGAAACTCCGGGCGACTGTCAAAGAGGTCCTCAGGTGGCGGCAATCCACTCCGCTAGGCGTACCGCACGAGGCGCTAGAAGACGACGTCTACGATGGCTATCTCATCAAAAAGGGCACCATGCTCCACGCCAATCACTTGTAAGTCGGCACCACCTTGTACCCCACCATTGTTTCTCCTTTCCCCTCACCACACGCTGTTTCTCTCTTCCCTGCCCGCCAACCTATCGCTAACCATCCTCCCCCCACTCAAAACAGCCTCATAACTCGCGACCCCACCCTCTACCCCCGCCCCAACACCTTCCTCCCCGAACGCTGGCTCTCCCCCACCTACCCCACCTACAAAGAACCCCTAACCGAACACCCTAACCTCCGCGGCGACATCTCCTTCGGCTACGGCAACCGCAGCTGCCCCGGAATCGACCTCACCCACTTCGAACTCTGCACCCTCTTCGGCGCCCTCACCTGGTCCTTCAACATCCGCCCCACCCCGGGCACCACCCCGCCTTACTACGAAGTCAACCCTTACGTCATCACCATGACGAAACCTTTTCCCGTCGAAATCACCATCAGAAGTGAGAGCAAGAGGCGTTTTATCCTGGATGGCTGTGACGATCCGGGCTATACTCTCAAGGCTGAGAAGGAAGGGAAGTGGGATCTGGTGCATGATGTGCGAGGCGACGCTCTGTGGGATTGGGGCGGTTTGGCCCCGTCTTATGAGGTGCCTGCTGTGCCGAAGACGTACCCGGAGTTTGCGTGATGTGATGGCTGGTGGTTTCGTCTTGGGTGGAGGGACGTCTGCGGGGGGGTCGTTTCTGTCCCTCTTTCTCTCTCTCTCTCTCTCTCTCTCTCTCTCTCTCTCTGGGGGTTCCCCCCTCCGACGACGACGAGTGTTTCTGTTTTGTTTAGCGTTCTCGCAAAAGGATTATCTCGTTTAGAGAGAGGGGGGGGAGGGGTTTCCTTTCTTTCTCTTTTTGATCTTTCTGAAGTTAATGGCATTATGGCGATGACACGAAATTTTTGACGGCATATCCCCTGTCCCGGCTTTTAGGGCGGGTTTGATGGTGTTGGGGGGGTGTCAAAGGGTTTTACACTGTCGGGTTACAGTTTGATACGTGTTTTCTATCATCTTATCATTAAAGTCGTCTTTTCAAAATCTGATCTCATATCTGATCGACACGTCTCTGTCGTGAGGAAGGATGGCAGGTGGAGGGCTTGTTCCTGAGCCAGTGACTTTTTCTACATCTTCCTGCTCTCCGTAGACGGGAAGACGATGAGATTTGCAACGACCCTGGCTGGGTTTCTGAGATTTTGCTCTGGGAAGCAAGCCGTCCAATCCCTCCATAACCCTGCCACAATCTCCCTGTTCACAACGCCCTACCCCACCTCCCTCACTCCCCACTCCTAACCTCCTCCATCGTCGCCCCTCCCCCACCCTTCGCTACGCTCCCCCTCCTCACCGCCTCCTGCACAACCTCCTCCCCCAGCGCCTCAGGCAAAGTCCCTCCCAACGCCCGACCCCCCGTAAACAACAAATCAATCTCCTCCAGCGACCTCTGATTCGTCTCTTTAAAAAACAAATAAACCGTCGGAATCGTCACCACGACATTCCACGCGACGAAGACAAAGTAATAACGCCATGCGATCTCGCCTAGCGCGATGGGCGAGATTTGCGCCAACAGTGTGGCGACGAGCCAGTTGCCCATGGCCGTTGCAAAGGCGCAGCCGCGACCCCGGATCTGCATGGGCATGATCTCGGACATGTAGACCCAGCTGATGGGGCCGAAGGAGACGCTGAAGAGGACTGTGACGAGGAAGATGAAGGAGACGCCGGCGATGGAGAGGCTGGTGCGGGTTCCGTCTGGGTTGGGCGCGTTGAGCGCGGCTTCGATGGTTAGGGCGAGGGTTATGGCCGTGGCGCCGAAGAGGAGGGGTTTGCGGCGGCCGACGCGGTCCAGGAGGAGGGTGATGAAGAGGAGGTTGGTGATGGGGCCTATGCAGTTGTAGATTCCGGCCACGAGGACGCTGCGGCCGCCGGTTATGCCGAGGGCGTTGTACATGATGGTTTGGTAGTAGTTGATGACGTCTGGGTGGTAGGGTTAGGGGCGTTGGTGGAGGGGGGGCTTCAGGGGGGAAGGGGGGGGAAATGGGGAGACTGACTGACGCCGGTGAGCTGGGTGAAAACTTGGACGAGGGTGCCGAGGACGAGGCGGTTGCGCCATTGCGGGACTTTGAACATGACCGTCCAGCCCGGTGCGGTGATGGCGCGCTCGGCGCTAATGGTAGCGCGGATCTCGCTGTACTCGGACTCGATCCAGGCGTCGTTGCTGCCGTCGTAATGCAGCTTCCTTAGAGTCCTCAGGCCTTCCTCGTTGCGGTCGATTTCGATTAGCCATCGAGGGGACTCTGGCAGCCAGACCATGCCAACCAGCAGGAGCAGGGCCGGAGCGACTTGGAAGGCGAGAGGAAATCTCCATTGGAACGAGCTGCTGTCGCCGGCGTAATGCGAGCCGTAGCCGATCCAGGTACTGACGATGAAGCCCACCCCGATCATCTGCTGCGTTAACCCAACGATCAAACCCCGGATCTTGGGATGCGCCGTCTCGGCCTGATAGACGGGGATTGACATGGACATCAGCCCGATCGCCCAGCCAGAGATGATACGCCCGACGAGCATCATGGACAGGTGTACGGCAGCACACTGCAGGAGGCCGCCAACGACAGCGATGACGGCGCCGATCTGGACGGTACGTTTGCGGCCCAGACGGTCCATGGTGAAGCCGCCCATGAGGGACCCGAAGACAGCACCACCGCTAAAGGTCGAGTTGATGGCGCCGATGATGGGGGAGGTGGGGAAGGTGTGGAAGTAGTCGAGGAAATTGTTGGAGGCGATCACATCGGTCATGACGCCCTGGTCGTAACCGAAGAGGAAGGAGCTGGGGGTGTTTTGTGTTAGTCGGGGGTCGGTTCGGATTTCGCTGCTGTTGTTTAACGTCGGAATTCATACCCTGTGGCCGCAAAGGTCGCGAGCAAGATGTTGTACGCTTTGCCCATGGTCGCGGACGGCGGTCGCTAATCACGTCGTCGCTGCCCGTTCGTCTGCGGCTAGAGCGCTACGACACTCCTCCTTCCAGCGCCATTGCCACAGCAGCGATCAAGTACGCCGTCACACGACTACCACCGGATACATAGACAACGCCTGTAAGCGGCGGCACATTCGAACGTTGGTCCCACGCCCTCGCGTCTATTCCAGTAGTCGTCGTCGATGGTACTCGTTCCTCCTGTCATCCTCAGGCGTCCATGATCATCCGTGGACGATGTTGGACGATGATGGTGTTTTAAACTTTTCCACCGACCGCCAATGATGCACCACTCTGCCTTGGCACGCCCAGCTATGCCGCCCAGGCCTGTATTATGCATGAACGAGCTGGCGGATGACTTGAGGGAGGAGGCACAGGAGGCATGAGGATGCACTAGCGTGGAGGGTGTTACATGTGCGTTACCTTATGTCGGTTCATATCGTCCCCGCCTGGGGACCCCACTCCCCCGCCAGCCATGCGATGGTTACCGCATTATCCTTCCGTTGCTTCTAGACTTGAGCTTCTAAGGTACTAGGCGTTATCGTTTTCCCAGCCACAGGCTCGGTGCGTATATCGTACATGACCTTAACGTCGACGGTGTTCCCGCCGGCTCTGGTCAATCGGACCTTTGCCAATTGACTACGAAGGCTAGGTAGTAGGTACCTACCAAGCTGAAATGGTAGGGGTCTAAGCGCGTTCAAGAGTCTGCAGGTTTGAATGAGTGGCGACGCTGTCGCAGTCGACCTACAAAGTGCGCTGTACCATTAGGATCTCGGGGGCCATATGTCCTCGGGTTTCTGGTTCT
The DNA here is from genome assembly GCA_005059885.1 of Salinomyces thailandicus. Classification (NCBI taxonomy): domain Eukaryota; kingdom Fungi; phylum Ascomycota; class Dothideomycetes; order Mycosphaerellales; family Teratosphaeriaceae; genus Salinomyces; species Salinomyces thailandicus. The sequence goes on along the minus strand of NAJL01000057.1, from coordinate 132,147 downwards.
GGTGATGGTAACGGAGTCGAATGACAGGAACCCAAAGTGCCATGTCTCTTGCACTATCATTCGCAAAACTCATGGGACGAGATGTGGTCTAGTTTGGCAAAAGCATAATGTATCCAAATCCATCAACCCTTCATCGACGAACGTATATTCTCACTATGATGCCACGAACAATCTACCGCTGAGATCAAAATGGACTCGACATTAGCATCGGATGTCACGGAGACGAGCTGTACGTTGATGGATAGCGGCCGCACAGACTTAGGAACGCCTGGTCTTACCACATTTTCAGAAGAGCTATCAGATTAAATGGAAAAGTAGATTCTCGATGCTCATCTAGCTGTCACTAATACAACGAAGTACCATCCATCAACGTCCTCCAAACTCCAAGCCAAGTCTGGCAGCCGAAAAGCCCGGAAACATTTGCATCTCTCCGTGCCTTCCCCTTGGAGAATAGCCTCCTACCCACCTGCTATTGGATCATCTCCCTCACCCTCGAAAACCCCCCTAAGAATCCACAATGGGCATCCCACGTCTCCTCTCCCGTCTGCAAGATGCCCACGCCGCCCCTACAAAACCTCTAGGCCGCTCCCCCCAGGCCCCTCACCAAACTCCGCATACACTTGCTATGATTGACGGGCCCAGCTTCGCCCACTACATCCTCTCGACCCTCGAGAACGACGCCCAAAGATATCCTCGCGCAAGCGACACAGTTCTTGGACCCCATATCACGTACGCGGCCTGCACAGTAGAAGCAATCCGCTGGCTACGGATGCTGGAGTCGCATGGCTTCAAAATGTAAGTCAGGCAATCCCGAAATCATGCCTTGAGCTAGTACCTACCCTCTCTCCGAAGCGAGTAAGAAAATAAGCCATGCCCGCTAACGAAGAACACGTTTAGAAAAGCAATCTTCTTCGACGGCGCTCTGCCGCCCAGCAAACGCCCCGTCCGTCTTCAACGTCTTGCCTCCTACGCCCACCATCTCAACGTCTACAAGCGCGTCCACGACGCCGCGCTCCGCTCTGCCTCTGGTAAGCCGGACGACAAATCCCTCGCCGCCGTGCGCCGTGCGAGAATGGAACTTGCGGCGCCTGGCTTCCTCGTGTCGGCTGTACTGGAGGCGTTGCTTGTAAGTGAGGAATTCGGGGGAAGGGTGTTTGTGGTGCCGGATGAAGCGGATAGGTTTTGTGTCGCGGCCGCGAGGCAAGTTTGCCATGGCGAGAGCGGAGATGGGGGTGGAGAAGGTGTGGCGATTTTCGGCAATGATTCTGACCTCTGTGTATTCGACTCGGGTGCGCGAACGAGGGTTGTGGGGCTACAGGGTTTGGTCTTACGAGCTGCAGTCGAGGGCGGAAGGGCGGAGACGGTGCTGGAGGGGACGGAGGTCTGGCCTGCGAAGGTCGCCGAGGGGTTGGGGCTGGACGGGGAGGGTTTAGTGGAGTTGGCATGGTGGATGGAACGGGATACGAGGGCTCCGGTGAAGGAGTGTAGATTGCGCATTGGAAATGCTAAGGGTGAGAGAGAAGAGGAGTATGCCGAGTTCGCTGCGCAGTATCGACTAGACACGCAGATGTCGGTGCTTGAGAGCTTGCAAGGGGATGATGAGATGCGGAGGCGTTTCGCGCGGCTCGATGCGCGGATTGCCGAGTTGGTTCAGCAGGTATCTTGCTGCGATGGCGAGACAACGGGATGTGCGGTCGAGTGGGACATGTTTCTGCCCTTCTTGCTCGAAGACCCTACACGGACGTCCGCATGGCGGGTCGGAGCAGGGCTGAGGCGCACGGCGTATGAAGTGTTGATTGCCAGCGTGGGGACGCCCAGAGCAGTGATTGCGGAGTTCAAGAGGGCGGGCGAGCGAGTCTCGGCTGCAAAATTGCAGGCGTGGGATCACGAAGGACTGCCTGATCGACTGCGTGTGTGGCGGGGGAAGATACGAAGGTATCATGAGTCCGAATCAAGCCCAGAGCGATGGGACATCATTGAAGAGACCGAGCGGTGGCGAAGTCTAGTCTTACGTTTATTGCTCGACGACTTTGTGCAAGAGGGCTGGGCACTCCCCTCGCTCGAAGACCTCATCGCGGTCGTGATGGGCAAGTCGTGTCGAGAGTGGCGGCTTGTGCATTTGGCCGCGCAGTACCAGGCTTGTTTCTACTCGCTAAGGATACTTCTTCAGATCCTGCAGCACACAAGTGACTCACTTCAAGGCGGATCCGAGCACAAGGAGTTCGAGGAATCCATGCGAGAACTTCTCGAGCCGTTGGAGGGCTTGCCAAGAATAGCGAAGTTCTTTGAGCCGGACCATGATGTGCAGGGAACGAGTAACGAGAGATGGCTGCCGGTCGTCGAGGCTTCATTGAAGGCGGTCGATCCGGAGTGGGCGCCGCCTGCGGATGTAGAGGGGAAGGGTAAAAAGAGAAAGAAAAGGAAACGAGGGATGGAAGGGGTCCCTGAGGCCCGAAGACCGCTAGGTGGCAGACGAGAATCAGGGCGTGGTCCGTTAGCTGGCAATCCCTTTGCGGCTTTGGGTGCCGGGTAGTGTAGCATGAAAGTGTTCCCACTGCTTTGCGACGAATGTGGTACTAAGATGTCATTGCCTGTCGAGACTGCTTACATCCCTAGGTATGAACTTACCAGGGACTTACGCAGTCCTACTCCTAGGGCACCCTCAAGACGCGCGCGCTTACAATGCCACACTCGTATCTACAAGCGCCTTCATGCGTACACCAGCAACCTAACACAGGATCGCGCGAGAACGCTCAATCGAACTTTCGTTGTCCACACCCCATGAACCCCTCAACTCCATCTTCACTGGCGCTGTAGCCGAACTATCACCACGAGCAAATCTCATACAAATCCGATATCGGCTCTATCCCTTCGGCTTCGTCTCGACCCCCTCATACTGCCTCGCCTCAATATACTCCAACGTCCGATGAAAATGTCTCTTCGGATTGTCCAAGCCCTGCACATTCTCGCTCGTCGCCAGATTCGAATGGATGAGCTCGACAAGGCCGTTGAGATACTTGGTCGTCACGGCATCGTTCTCTTGGTCAAAGTAGTAGACGTAGCGGTTGAGAATCTCGACAAAGAGCTCGACGCTGACGGCCGTGTCCATGCAGGCATCGGCGACACGGAGGGCGCGCTGCAGGCACTCGAGGACGCGTTTGCCGTCGCGGTAGGGCTGGAAAACAAGTCAGTGGATATGCTAGAATATTTCGGTGAGCAAAGGACGAGCACCTACCTCTTTGCCGCCTTCAGCCTCCTCGGTACGCTCTCCCTTCTCTACCGCCCACCATAGATGACTAGCCAGATACACAGCTCGACACTGATCCGGCTTCTTCAACAGCTTGCTGCCGTGCAAAGCACATTTGGTAATCAACGTATCGAAGTTCTCTCGCCCAAACTTCTCGCTACACCCAGTCAACGCGCCCGCAATGATACAAATCGCCTGGAACTGGCTTCGACTGTCGCTGATGCTTTCTTCGTAGACGGTAAAGGCCTGTGCAAAGTACTCGTAGCTCACGTCTTCGTTCTCACACTGCGCGGCTACTTGACCGCAGGAGACGAAAAGGCGGAGGACAAGATCCGGGACGCCGGAGGCGGAGACGCGAGTGTAGAGGGAGGAGAGCATGGTGTGCATGAACTTGAAGAGCTGGCTTGATTGCGCGGCGTAGTCGTCGGAAGACAAGTGTTCTCTCCGCTTGAAACTGCGCGCGAGTTTCAGGGACTGGGTGAGGAGGGCCGGGGTGGTGTACTTGGTCCGCTCGTTCCCTTCCGCGAGCGCCGCTCGGGTCTTCTGTAGTAGCTGGAATTGCGCGACGTTGTCTTTGCCGCGTATTAGGTGCACGATTCGTGCAATCCATCCTTGCTCTTCGACGGTTTCATCTGTCTCGCCTGCTGCACCTCGTCGCATAGCACCGGGTGGAGCCTGCTGACCTTCCTTGACAAGTACCGCAAGGATGGACAACACGCCTTCCAAATGCTCCGGTGTCATTATTCTGGTCTCGTTCCCCAGCAGACTCCGCGCAACCTCGCCCGCTACCGCTCGTCGCGTCGGATAAGTCTGCGCGCCGAATAATGGGACGAAATTTGGCAGCGCTAGTGCTGTGAACAAGCTGAAATATGCCTTCACTGGCGCCATCAGCAAGCCCAATATGCTGCTTTGAGCGGGCTGCGAATGCAGATCCGCACTGTTCTGGAATCTGGCCGTCTCTCGAGTTGCGTACGCCATGACTTGATCCACGTAATCCAGTCTTTCCGGGTAGATGTTCAGCGCCAGATTGACCAGCGAGACGAGTAGAGCTGTGATATCCTGGATGGGTAACCGCTGCATGCCGACAATGTGGATGACCTGTTCGTAAAAGATCTCGAAGAGCTTGACATTCTCTGGTATGCCTCTGTGCTTAGAGATCCCGCCGTTCGTTGGTGGTGATGAGGCTGCCTCGTCTTTCGATGCCGCAGCGTGTGTATCAGGAGTCGTGGCTTCGTCCGAGGGCGCAGGAGGCTCGCCGTCCGTTGCTTCTGTGCCATTCTCGGCCGGCTTCGCGGTGTCTGCTGATTGTGTACTGTCTTTGGAGACTTTGAGCTTCTCCATTAGTGCTAATATGGACTCTTCTTCCGCCTTCTGTCGCTGTTCCGGTGACTGCGCTTCGCTCTCTCGTTGTGCGTAAGCCGACAATCGGTCCATGAGACCTATGATGATCGCCTTCACATTGACGTGCGGATTGAGTCTCGCCGTTGCCGAGAGGAACTGATCTAGCGTGTGTAGGTGGAATTCATCTGGGAAGACCTGCGTGATCACCTCCAAGAGATACTCCTGCGCCAGCACGTCCCGACACTGCACCACTTGCTCCAGCAGCGGCTGCAATATCACATTCTTATAACTCTCCAGATCCACCAGTTGGCTCAAGCGTACGAGATTGCTTCCCACGAGCAGCTGCAGCTCCTGCCGTTCCTTCGTCCTCTGCTCCCTTTCTCTTGAGTGGCCCTGATGTTGCAACCGCACCCAAAGTTTGTTCATCTCCACGAAATTTGTTAGAATAAATGACACACTGTCCTGGATGTTGCCTTCCGGCCCTTCTCCTGTCCCTGTCGGTAAAGAGTCTCTTGCCTGGCCGCTGAGGTAGTACCGCAGGAACAGACCTCGCACAGGATGCTGCACCCCTCGGCTCATCTCCATCATGTCCTTCATAATCTCCTTGACTGGCGCATCCTCTATGCTCATGTACACTGTTCCAACGGTGATCATGAGGTAAAGCCTAGGCACGACGTTCCCGGCATACTGAACAAGCTCGTAAAGGTCGGCGAGATGATTGACGGGGTGGGAGTCGCGGAGATAGACGGAAAGGTGGCGTAGGGCATCGAAAACGGACATGTAGAGTTCATAGTACTGCTTGGGCCCTAGACTGGACGTACGGAGCTCTGAGACGAGTGTCGAGCTTGTGTTCAGTCAGCCTTGCGTCCAATGTACATCCGCTGTCTTCGCGAGTCTTATGTAGACCAATCTGTCCTATGGATGTTCTGTCCATCATACGTATATAGGTCATGTACAGAAGTGGTCTTCGGGTGGGGTGGATATGGGAGGGCGGTTTACCTGCACTTGAGAGCGTCCATGAGCTTACCGGGCGTCTCCAGGCACCGGCGCATGAGGACGCTCTGTTGGCGAACAACTGAGAGTGCATCTTCAATCAATCGCGCCTGGTCCTCGACCGGCGGCGAGTCCATTATGATGCTGCACTCTCGTTACGGGCCACTGTTATCGGCGCATGCGTGGTGATGGTTCGAGTCAGTCGCGAGGAGGTGGTGTGAGGTTGAGAGGAGCGTGTGCCTAGTGCGACGACGAGGTAATGGTATTGGATGCGACTGGAGTTGTCCAGTTATGGTGACCTACCTTACATGCAGGTGCATCCTGTTCCAACCGCGTCGGACATATAGCTGCCTCAGGCATCCGCGTCTAGAGGCCACTTTCATAAGCCAGACCAGACTCAGGCATGGATCCCGACGTGTTATACATAGCTCTAGCTCTCCTTCTCGCTACAGCAGTAGACCGTCCCAATTGCGCCTACGAAACTCGCTCGTCACACTCACACACATCGCCAATCATGTCGACCAACAAGTACTCCGTCCTTCTCCCCACCTACAACGAGCGCCGCAACCTTCCCATCATCGTCTGGCTCCTGAACCGCGAATTCACTAAGGCCGGCGCTGACTGGGAAATCGTCATTGTCGACGACGGCTCTCCGGACGGCACGCAAGACATCGCGAAGCAGCTCATGAAAGCCTACAACACCAAGCAGCACGAACGCATCGTGCTTAAACCTCGCGCAGGGAAGCTAGGGCTCGGCACCGCCTACGTTCACGGCCTGCAGTTCGCGAAAGGGAACTACGTAATCATCATGGACGCCGACTTCTCTCACCATCCCAAGTTCCTGCCGCAGATGATTGCGAAGCAAAAGGAAGGGAACTACGATATTGTAACGGGCACCCGGTATGCGGGGGATGGAGGCGTTTACGGATGGGATCTCAAGCGCAAGCTCGTTTCGCGCGGGGCGAATCTGATTGCGGATACCGTGTTGCGACCTGGCGTGAGTGATTTGACGGGGAGCTTTAGGTTGTATAAGAAGGGGGTGTTGAGTAAGGTCATCACATCGACAGAGTCGAAGGGGTATAGCTTTCAGATGGAGATGATGGTGCGGGCTAAGGGTATGGGCTGCTCGGTTGCTGAGGTACCTATCACCTTTGTTGATCGGTTGTACGGAGAGAGCAAGCTGGGTGGCGATGAGATTGTGCAGTATTTGCAGGGAGTGATGAATCTCTGGCTGAAGGTGTAATGGGGTGGGTTCTGAGACGAGGCCAGTGTGATTGCTAGCTTGAGCGAGGCGTTAGGGGAGTCGGCTGGATATGGGATCCTCAGGGTGACGGAGCGGAGTGACTCGTGCTGTTCCATGAGTAACAAATCTATGGAAAGGCGCACGCTTGTCGGCTCAGAGCGACAGTGGCATGCGAGACAGGACTTGAATTTAGCCATGCTTGCGCGGTTGCAGTCAGCTTCACGTTCCAAAGAGCGGCGGTGACGGTCCGCGCATTGACGCTCGAACAGCCGACCTCGTGCTATAACAACATAGCGAGTATCCAGATCAAGTTTCGCCTCATGTTTGCGCCCAATGTCTCGGTCTAGATATACGTTGTCGCAATCCTTTCGCGTGAACAGTGTTTCACGTCCAGCAGAATGGCTGGGCAGCGGACGACGGCGCGGGCGCGTTTTTGAACGGACATCATCAAGATTCAATCGAAATTTGACGCGGGGTCGCCAAAGAGAGCCCGAAGACTGATGGTGCTTTGCCCGGCACCACCCGCTTCCATTCTGGTCCCCAGCCTCCCCTTCGCACCTTCCCGCCACCCCGCCAGCTTTCACCCAGCCAACGCCAACGACGACGATGCACCAGTACAATGATTTCAGTCAAGTCCTGGCCAGCCTCGAAATGGATTCACTCATATCTAGTGACTTCTTGGACGCGGGAAATAATTCTTCTCCGTTCCAACACAAATCGCTGCAAACACTTCCACCATCGAAGCATACTATCTAAACTGGGATCGGACCGTCAACCCTTGACCATTGCAACTGTTTCCTCGACGAGAAGATACATCTGAGCACCTGCTCAAGATGTATTTGACTTCCTCCGCCCTCATCACCGCCACCTACTTTGCCCTCACAGCCCAAGCATTACCGCGACCAGAGGCCAGCTACTCTGTCGTCGACGTCGATGGCGGCGTAGACACTGCGAGCCGAACGACCATCTATCAGACTGTCACGGCACCTTTGGAATCGCAAGCGACGGCACCGGCGGAAGCCACGACGGTGTCGGTGTCGGTGACGGTTGTCCAGTCTCCAGAAGCGACGGCCAGTGCGAGCACATCGGTTTCGACGACTACGGCCCTGATCGCAGAATCAAGCCCCGTAGCGCAGGAGTCTGCCGCCAGTGCCACCGCTGCAGGCGAGACGGAAGGAAACACCGCCTCCGTTTCCGCAGCCGCGCCTTCAGACACGTCGGCCTCGACATCAACCTCGTCGCCGCCAAGCTCAGCACCATCCGGCTTCGCCACCTTCCCCAGCACCCCCACATCCTCCCTCGACTGCACAACCACCACCACCACCCCGCCACCCTCCACCGTAACCATTGTCTCGGTCTCCACCGCAACCACTACCGAGTCGGAGGCGACCCCATCAACAACCCAGTACTACGACAACGGTCTCTGGCACACCTGGTACCCAGTCAGAGGCCAATTCACACCACTCCCCCGCCCCTGGAACAACACCGCTCCAGACGTCTGGCCCCGCGCCAACGTTCCTGCCCCAACAGCCACCGCCGCCTACAACGTCAGGCGTGCCTATGTGCCGACTGGGCTGCTCGCGCCGAGCGGATACCTCGTTGACAGAGCCCCCGTACCGACGGGCTACGACTCGCCGGAGAGAGCTGTCCAGCCTGCAGGCGTTGCAGCGGGGGCTAGCGGTTACGTTGCTGGGCGTGCAGCGCAGCCGACTGGCTACGCGATTGATCACGAGTATATGGCTGATAGAGCGGCGCCGGGCAGCACTACGCCTCGGTACAACGTCGTCAGCTGGAACGAGACAGCGGCTTCTTACTGAGCGATGCTGTGAATGACTGAAACAGATGGGACTTTGATATGATTTCTGATTCTGACAATTAGCGAGCGCGCAAGCGAGTCCGTGGTTATGGTTAATGTGAATAGCGATTGACGAGCGAGCATGGCGATAATGTGTTTTTGATGGCGAACAAGACGAGGGACAGGCGCGAATCTGGGCATAGGCGTTTTAGATGCTCGGGAGCTCTGCTAGTGCAGCATACGAGCCGGATGGGTAATGAGTGTTGAGAGTATATAGATGGGCAAAGACTTGTTCATAATGTAGTAACTCAATCAGCGCCGGTCTGTTTTCTCTTCGTTCGTCTTGTCTATTGTGTTGCTGATTGCCTTTCGTCCTGCCTGAGCAACCTTTCGTGCACAACAGGCGAGAGGGAAAGGTAATTCGGTACGGAGGTACGAGCTGCTGGGCAATATACGCGGTACCTTATGGGGCATTGCGTTGCGGTCCGGTATGACATGCATGATGATAAGCTTATCTCAAAGCTATCACGCGTCGCACGCACATCACGCATTACACGCGAGCTGCACGGCTGACGCGCTGGATTCCTCAACGCCGTCGTCCGACCGAAGGCCCAACAACACGACAGCGAGGGGCGTTCGTCGGGAGTCTCGTGACTTGTACAGGTACTTCGATCTCTTCATACTGTACCTCACAGGACGTACCTGATACCGTGTTTACCTCGAGCCGAGCCATCGAAGTTGTTTTCTTCCCAACATTCCGCGCAAACTCTCGTCTGCGCTTATCAGCCGGACCGCACTCGAGCCGACATCCTCGCGTTCACTCATCTGGTTAGCAAAAAAGTATCAGCACCGCCAGCACCTAAGCGCGTAATAAGACCGTGAAGAAGTTCGGGAGTGAGAGAAGGAAAGGACTGCAAGTGGAGCCAGGCGACGGCCTATCTCGGGTTCAGACGGTCTCAACCATGGCCGAGGACGATAACAAGAACCGGCCTGCCTCGGCCGTGCGGTCGACGGACCGACAGCATCCAAACAGCACCACCAACGTCTCCCTAGGCCTCATGCGCCCGCTCTACACTTCCTGCAGCGAGCATCACCACGCGGGTCAACACCAGCAGCATCAGCATTCACAAAACCCACCATCGCAAGCCGCACCTCGCTTCCTCCGCCTCAACGAGCTCCCCAGAATGCCTACCTCCTCCCCCGTCAACCACCGCCCCTCCCCAACCGACAGCCCCTTCCTCCGCTTGCCTACCGAAATCCGCCTCCAAATCTATGCCCTCCTCGTCCTCCCTCGCAAACCCACCGATCTCCTCCCCTCGTACGAAAAAGTTCACTCCTCCACCCAAGACTACTACGACTACGACCAAAAACACCCCACAACCCATCAACCCCTCACAGCCAACCTCACCCACCCCACCCTCCTCATCCGCACCATCGACCCAATCCGCTACATCAAACGCTACCCCCACCTCCGCCCCACCCCGCTCCGCACAAAATACAGCGTCCGCTGCGACCGCTTCCGCTCCGCCTGCAAAAGCACCACCTACCGCTGCGTCAACAACCCGCGCATCGAAGACCAACTCGCCATCCTCCGCGCCAACAAACAAATCCACGCCGAAGCCGCCGAGCTCCTCTATAGCTCCTACACCTTCGACTTCGACACCCACGTCGAAGCCATCATCCCTTTCTTCTCCGACCTCACGCCCTTCGCGCGCAGCTGCGTAAAAAGCCTGCGCTTCGTCAAACGCGCGCTAGCTTACGAGAAGGAATTCGATCGCTGCGAATGGTCGGCTGCGCTCCGCTACCTCACGAGCTCTCAATCCGGAATCGCGCTCAAACGCCTGCAGCTAGGCATTGTAGCCGGCCGACCGGGGGAGAAGGGTTGGGATCGCGTTGCGCGGTACACGGCGCAAGACTTCCAGCTGCTGAGGTCGCTAGGCGGGATGGAGTGGATGCAGTATCTGCTTGAAATTCAGAATTTACAGGAGCTGGATGTCCAGGCCGTGGTGGAGCATTGTCCGCCCGCGACGAATAGTACAGCTATGGCGGAGTACATTCGCTTCTCCGCTAGCGTGGAGACTGGGTTCCGGGACTTTTTGCATGGGGCTATGGTCATGGCTGTGGCGGCTTAAAGAAGATGGAGCTCTGCTGTACTATATGCCCATCTGGATTTTTAAGGTTGGGGGGTGGACACACGAAGTTGGTGGGTTTTGGGAGATACATCTTGACTATTGCTGCACCCTACAAGGGGCTACGCAGCCTGTACTCTGTATGACGAAAGCTCTCATAAAGCAACCGAGCGAGGCACAAACAACGACGCCGCTCAAGTCTTACTCCTCTCATTCCCTTGTAGGAGGGCTCGCTTCATCCAGGCCCCCCTCCTAACCTAGATATATGTCTTCGGCCACTCGGCACCACCAAACCTTTCCTCTCATCTTAGACTCACGCCTGTGCCGCACTTGCATTACCGACATTCTGCCACAAGAATGGACAACGAAACGAGAAGAATTTTTTTTTGAACTGCTTTCCATTACACCAAGTATGTACACACTCACATGACGTAAAGTGCATCACCCGTCCACCATCGACGACGTCAACCCCCTATCACGGGGGCAAAACGAAAAGTCACAAACCATCACACACTCGCTTCGCATCGCCGCTCGCCCGCTCGCCGTACTCCACCTCAGCTGTGCAGTAGAACGGAAGACTTACCTGTCGACACTTGCGCAAAGTGTCCAAGACATGCCATCCACCCATCCCGTCACTTTTCTCGCATCCCTCCCATCCTTCCCCTTGACGCACGTAGGACTCGAAGCACAGGTCCAAAAGAAGCATAAAGTATGCAAGCCTCTCGTCCCGCGGCCCGCCCACGCAGGGGACGGAAAGAAGAAGATCTCTAGGAAGCCCCGGGCTGAAGCAAAACGCCGTCGTCGCCGCCGTGAAGTGCCGCCCCGGTGTCCCTTTTCCCGCGCAGCAGACTTTTTGCGAAATAAAAAACACACGCACGCGCAGTCAAGATGTTCGCAGAGACGGACTTTCTCATCTTGGTTGTCGAATGCAACTGAATGCGCAGTAGCTCTATCTTCCTCGTTTCTCTCTCTCTCTTGCCTTTCGGTCTCGACCCAATGCAGGTGGTGATTAGTAGGTTCTGATATCCGCCGAAGTAATACAGGGTTGTTGAAAAAGGTGGGGGTATCTCATGCTGTTCTCTATCAGCTTGACTCGGGCTTCTCCGCTGCCGCCGCTGGCATGGGCGATCGGGACCGGTTGCGGGCAGTCGTGGGCGAGTTGGCTTCGGAGCGCGCATCTTCGGCGGTTTCGCCTGAGGTGTCCAGGCTTGCGAGAGCACTGTGATAGGTTAGCAGCTGGGCGGGCCAGAGATTGTCGACGAGAACACCTACCTGAATGCGTTCTGCTGCGTAGGCTCGTCCTTCTTGTCTTTCTCGATTGGCGGCGTACTTGTCCGCGTAGTGTTGCCCGACCCTGGCGGGCCAAGGTTCCCGCGCCTGCTGCCAGCACGCCCAGAGCCCAGCATCGAGCCCGGGCCAAGACTACCACCAGGGCCAAGACCACCACCGCCAGTGGCGCGGCCAGAAGCGCCACGGTTCTGCAGTCTCTTGAGGTCGTCCATACCTACAGTGGTCCGGGTGTAGTCGACCGGGGGTGGCATGCCGCCTCCGGAGAATTGACGAGCGTCGCCGCGACCACCCGGCGGGCGACCACCGGGTCCGCGGGTGTTCATCTTCGCCCGCTCTGCGTCGGCTTTGGCTCGAGCAGCTTCGGCTTCTGCGTGTACCTGGTCGAGCGTCTTCGGACCCTTGGCATCGTCCTTGCCCTTCCAGCCCTTCCTTCGCAGGTCAACAAGATCCATGATCATGAACCTCGGCCTGCTGGAAAGCGCCTCGCTCTTCAGCAGGACATCGTTAATGCGCTGGAAGTAGGCATCCATCATCGTGCGGCCCGTGGCTTCGTCGTCCATGGTGCCACCAACGGCTCGAAGCAAAGTGGTCATGTTCTCGATAGCAGCCTCGTCTGGATCGCCCTCGAAGTTCAGCAGACGCAAGACGCACTGGTGCATGATGCGGATGGTCAACATCCGGAGCTTGTAAAGCTGGCCGATGAATTGGATGAGACCCAGACCACGACGCTTGGCAGCAGCAGCAACGTAGTACTCATCGGACATGAGTGCGGCCTCTTCTTGAGATTCGCCTTCTGGCTTTTCGGGCAAGTTGGCTTGCCAGCCGCGCTCGAACTCCTCCTGGCAGCGGTTGAGCAGATACTTGCGGAACAGAGCACCGCCCACGACCGGATTGCCAGACTTGTCGTTGATCGTCTCGTCACGAATCTCCGTGCTCATGGTCGTAAGCATGCGATGGCAGAACTGAGCGTACATGCCAGCCCAATGCGCTTCATCACAAGCCTTCTCGAACGTCAGCTGAATGACCTGCCGAAGCGTCCTACCATCGGTCTCGTGCTTCGACTGCCCAGCAATTTCGAGAATCTGGTCGGAGATCTTGTCGAACTTTTCTGGAGTCATCTTGTTGAGCGCAGCCTTGACCTTGCGCTGGACCAAGTCCGGAGCCATGAGGCCACTTGGGTCGGGACCAGCCATTGCCGCTGGCTGACCCAGACTCGTGGCCTTCCATCCACTGCCTGACTTCTGCAGTGGCGCAAGTTCCTGACCATAAGTCAAAGGCATCTTGGCAGCCATGTCCGACTCTTCCTTCCGGCTCATGCCACGCTTGCTCCCACCACCTCTACCCCCTCGTGAGCTTGGCTGTCGGGGCGAATTGGGTCCTCCCATGCCGCCCATGGTCTGCAGCGAGTTTGTTCTGCTCATGCCCGTGCCTGGAGCACCCATACCCAAGTTGCTCGGCATCCGACCGCCCATGGCACCGGGCATAGCCATGGCGCCCCGAGCAGGGCCCACATTCTGCGACGCTTCAAAACGCTGCTGCGAGGTAGTACCTGCCGGCAGTGTCCGACCAGGCGGGCCACTGAATTGACCCATTGCACCGCCGAAGCCTGCGCCAGTCGGACCTCCACGACCAGATGGTTGCCTTCCACCCATTCCGGATGGTGTGCGAGCTGAAGCCGGAGCGCGCGCTGAAGCCGGCTCGTCGGGGCCAAGAGTCTCCTTGACCTTTGTGTCCCAGTCGACGGAAGGCTTCTCCTTGAACACGCCCTGGAACTGTAGGAGGAAATCTTTGTCGTAAGTTCTGGCCTTGCGAGCGCCGCCAAGGTTAAGCGCCGGGTTCGGGGACTTGAAGCCGTCAGGATACTTGGGCTCTTCCTTGACCTCGAGGAAGCGGGCAGATTTAAGGGACTGCATGCCAGGTGTGGGCTCTGCTGGCTCTACGCGCTTGTTGGTTTCGAGCTTCAGATGAGCGGGTTTCGGCTTCTGAGCGCCAGCAGAGCGGGCCTGTGTTTGCGGTGGTTCAGGTGGAGGCATGGCGGCAGCATCAGCCTTGGCCGCCTCTGTCTCGTCAGCGGTCGAGTCCTCAGCAGATGTCTCGCCCGTGGCGCCAGGACCTAAAGTCGGCTTTTTAAGGGCAGCAAACATGGACTTGTCTTCTTCCTTTGGCTCTGCCGCCTTCTCATTCTCGCCACTCCGCTCACGTTCACGCTCGGCCTCACGTTCCTCAGCCTCACGCTCTTGGCGCTTTAGCTCCTCATCGTCTTTTGCAGCCTGCACCTTGGCTTGCGCTTCTTTCTCCTTGCGCCTCTTCTCCGAAAAGGCCTTCTCGCGTTCCTCCTCTGCCTTGTCGGCGGCTTCCATCTCAAGAATCTCGCGCTCGATCCGCTCTTCCTCCGTCTCTTCTTTCTCATCCTTCTGGGAGTCGTCTTGTTTGTTCGCCGCCGTCTCGGCTGCCTCCGCAGCCTCCTCGCCCTTCTCGTCGCCAGCAGCTGCAGCAGCAGACTTCTCTGCTTGTGCAGTTGCCTCCTTGACAGTGTCCTGCGCAGCAGTCTCTGCTTGCTCAGGCTCCTTCACACTTGTCTCAGGCACGGTCTGTTCCGTCGTCGCCTTGGTGTCTTTGTCTGCCTGCTCCTTCTGTCTTTGCGCCTCCATGTTCTTTCGAATCTGTTCTTGGAAAGCGGCCTTCTTCTCCTCAGCGGAAGGTCCAGCAGGCTGGCTGTCGCTTCGAGTCTGCTGAGTGCTCGGAGCCCGAGGAGGCGGTGTTGGAGCATTCGGAGTGGAGACGATCACAGGAGTCTGCGGCTGCGCTTGTGCGCCCGGAGATGGAGACGGCTTTGTGAAATTAACAGCGTTGCCGGCGGCATCCGTGATCTTGATAGCGCTGGTCTTTTTCGGCTTCACGAACTGCGAAGACGCGGCTGGTTGTGGTGGCTGCTGTCCCGGAGTCTGCGGTTGCGGTGTCTGTTGGGGCATAGAAGGTGTCTGCGGCTGACCCATGCTAGAGGTTGGGCGCTGCGAGGACTGCGAGGCGCTGCGCGACATGTCCGGCGGGTGGAACGACGACTGCATCGGGCCTTGGGGAGCATTGTACGGACTCGGATACGGTGGTCGAGGGCTTTGTGGTGGCTGACCTGGATACTGCCCGTAACCGTAGTAAGGCTGGTAATAGCCACCGTGAGGGTCGAACCCAGGATACATCTGCTGCGACATCTGTTGGGACATGTGAGGTTGATACCCGCCGTATGGCATCTGCGGTTGCTGCATGGAAGCAGGTCGGAATGCCGGGCTCGCCCTACCGGCGTACGGAGAGCTTGGCGGCTGTCCGAAGTGTGGTGGCATGTTCGGCCGCCCTTGAGCTGGGTTGGGCCGGAAGTTTGGACCTGGTGATGGCATGCCGTTGAACTGCGGCTGTGGACGTCCGCGCCCAGCAGGTGGAACAAAATTGCGGTTCATGTTCTGCTGCATGCCAGAGTTGCTCATGTCGCTTTGCATAGACTGGGAAGACTGACGGCGTTCATGCATCGGAGGCATGCCCGGACCGACCTGCAATTGACGCATCTGCGTGTCATAATTAGTCAGATCATTCGATTGAACATTGATGGAAGCAGTCCCTCCGCTTACCGGGTCGCCTTCGCCACCGCCCATGCTGCCAAATGTCATGCCGTTGGTCTGCTGGAAGGAGCCTGATGGTGGGCGTCCACCGCTTGCTGGCGGCTGTGGGATCGGAGACGGGGAGTGTGCGGGCGAGGTCACTCGCGGGCTTCCGTGCGGCGCTGGCAGTGATGAGGCCTGTGACTGATGCGGCATGCTAGGCTGTGGCAGGGGCGAGCCGGATGCGCCCATAGAGCCGAAGTTGATGGGCGGCCTGCCACTCTGCGCAACGGGGCCTCCGTTGGGGATGTGGCCGCTGGCGCCTGAGGCGCTGATCACGACCGAGGGCTTACGGCCATGTTCGGTAGAATGCTGTGTGGTTCCGTTCGGCTGAGAGCCTCCTTGCGCCATCGTGTTTGCCCCGTTTACCGGAGTCTCAGACTTTGCATGCTGTGCGGAGGCTCCTGCCGGAGTTGGGGGAGCTGGGGACGCCGTTTTCGTGGCGTTGGCGTACGACCTTACAGGAGGCTGTGCCGGCACAGCTCCTGACAACGGCGCGGTCGTACTGGTAGCGGCGGTGGAAGCGTCCGGCGCGACAGTGGCGTTGAGCGGGCTCTGAGCGGTCGGGGCGATGGCGCTTGTCATTAGAGATGTCGCGGGGGTCGGCGCGCGTGGTCGTAGTGATGTAATGCTCGAGGCGGCTGATGTGTATGTGTGTCGTGGGACGAAACAGCGGCGACGGTGGCGGCGACGACAGATGTCGAACCTGGGGCGCCGATGGGATTACTCGCGGTGTCGCGCGGAAGAGGGGAGATGACTCGCAAACAGGGCGTAGCGAGTGAACGAAGGCGGCAGACTGGACGTGACCGAGGTGACGGTCCCGTGGGCGAGGTCGGTGCCGGGGGTCGGGAGAGGGTGGGTGATTGATGTCTTCTGCGTGCGAGGCGCGAGAAGGACAATCAAAAGAAGCGTCTGTCGTGAGGAGAACAGACACGCGCAGAAGGTGTGACTTCTGCAGAGGTTGGTGGTGACGAGTGAAGGCGGACGAAGTTTTTGGCTGCCCATCTCCGTGCCAAGACAATTGCTTTGCTGCCAACGGCTTCGGGCTCCACTTTCGACAGAGAAGCTGACAAGCAGCAGCCAACATGGCGGTACCTTGCACCTATATCCATCCACATCCACATCCACAGACACATACATACGCATCCACATACTGCATCCCCATGAGGAATGACTAGACTGATCCGTCGAGTCTTGTCCCGGATTCAGCATGGACACATGGGAACGTCATGACCAGTTTCGAACCGTTCCTCACGTGTGCGAATCTACACCGACCGGGCAGTATTAGGCATGATGGCACGAGGCACTGACTGATGGTCCTCAACAGCACTGAGCGCTCCAGCTAATACTCGGCCGGTCTATTACCACCATGCATGTACTGTGAATTGTTGTGCAGGCGCTTCTATGGCTTCCATGAACCTCCCCCCTTTGATAGACCACGGCTGCAAACGACGAGAGACAGCAACCAGGTACGGTAGACTCTGCCGACCCCCTTTCAGTGACCCCTTTCAGTATACTCAGATGACAAGGTACGTTGCGCCACCATGGCTCTGTTCTCAACAGCAAACAGCTTCGAATGCAGTCGTCGGCTCAGTGTCGTTCCACACGAACGCACAGCTGTTTGACCCTCAGGAGAACGCTTGTCCAACTTCCGAGTCATAGCTGTGATAGCTTCTGAGTCATCAGAGTGCTGGACGTAGGTAAGGTAGCGGAGAAGGCACACCGGACACACGAGGGCTGCAACGTCAACGGGTCATATGCATGCAATGAGGCGAACGACACTGGCCCGATTGGCCGCTGCTCACGCAAGCTTGCAGCAGCTTGCCGTGGCAAACTATGTTCTCGGTCGCTGTTATGACGCGAAAAGGGGGCGAAGTTGAATGTCAGTGATAAACGATGCGAATCTGCTTGTATTGGACACTATCCAAGCACGCCGTGAACATGTTCTCAGCAATGCATGAGTTGGAAAGTTGTTGGCCGGAAAGCATCTCGGCCTGAGAACGTCGACCTCGACTTCGAGCTCCACCTGCACCCGGGCGGGCTACCTTAGGTACAGTGTTGACAAGCGGTACGATTGCCTGAGGCGCCAAGATACCCTACTTGGAGGTACCTTCATGCCAGTAGACATCAGTGACTGGCCTGTCTTGCTCTCGGTCGCAGAGTCGCAATAGACAACTGTTAATAACACTTTTACCACCAACACACCCCTTCCACCAAACCCAACAACAGCAAGGGCTCAACGAAAAGACACCAACGCATCGCCGTTATAGCGTTCCTTCGCGAAACGCGCTAGAAGGAGTCCTACAACCGGCAGTACCTAGCTTCCTTGCGGCTTCAACACTTGGCTCCTATCATTGTGTCTCACGTCACGTGTACATAAGGTAAGTACCCATGGTACCTACAACCATGAGACGTAGCGTACCTAAGATTGATGTCTTGCAGCAGACGTGCCATGGCCCGAACGGTCTGACACCGAGCTCGCAGTGTTTAGACTTTCAGGTCTCAGAGAACTTCGCGCGTCAGTGGTGGGTGGTGCGTGCTATAAAGCTGCTGTAGAGCTGGATTGGCCGTAACAAAAGCATCGATAAGAAGCGAAAGTCCAAAGCAACTCCCACGGCGAAAGTAGAATCGATACCAAAGTAGAGAGAGAGGTGCGGTAACCTAGGTAGTAGCTACAACCAGCGCGCCTATGGTATCCTGCCCGCTCCCTTCCATCCATCACTACATATGCTACGCCGCCGCAGCATAACCAATGCCGGCCGTGAACTTGTCGTATCAACGAAGCAGACGAGAGAAGGGAGAAAAGTGTTGGACCGGAAGCGAGAAAAACGAAGAAGCGCGGCCTGCTGGCTTCGGGTGTTGGAATCTGGAAGGACAGGAAGTTGGGTAGCTGGTCTCCGCGGCCGACTCGTTACGAATGTGACGGAGTGAGCGAGCTGCTCCTCACTCTCTGTCGGTACGCTCATGTCTCTCAGAGTCGGCGTTCTGTGTATGCAGACTCATCGGTGGTGTCGGTCGCGCTGTCGTCTCCTCACTCGCTCTCTCCTCTTTCCAACGTCGAAGAATCCTGAGGGTAGACATGCGGCTGGCTCGGCAGCCCAGCGAGCGGGTGCTGATGCGGAGGCGGCAGCTGAGACTGCGACTCCTGAGATTGCTGATGAATGGAACCCTGGTAAGGTTGATTCGAGAACTGGCTGTAAGCATATTGCGCTCCCGACGGCGTAGCGAACTGAGCTTGCTGATATGATTGGTAGCTTGGGATTTGTGGCCCAGCTATGTGACTGCTGCTCTGCCGGTAGTCCTGCAGTGCGGTCGAATGCGGCGCCTCTGTGCTGGACATTTGGTAGGCATGCTGCTGCTCGCTGTCTTGATTTGAGGAAGGCTGGTTGTCTGCTTAGAAAGTCAGTAGCTGTGTAGGATACTCCGTTTCGCTTTCGGGTCACTTGCAAGAAAATCCTAGACCGTAAGTACCGGGTTGACCACCCACAGGACCTGTGAAGCTGCGCTGCGGGCGATTGGGGAGGAAAGGTGATCGTTCTGACAGGGACGATGTACGCTCCGGCGGCTGCGTTAAGGGTAGATTGCTGGAGGCGAGACCCGTGTATGATACGCTGGTGCGAAGCGGAGACCCCGCTGGCTCACCAAACGCTCGTGAGAGCCGGTGGCTGGGATGATGAGGCGCTCCATAGTTCGGGTAAGAGCCCATCGGCAGGCCGAATGGTGGGCGTCTCGGGCTCTCCTGCTGCGCTGGAAAGCTGAAGTTGCTCACGACAGACGAGGGAGACATAGTGTCTGTAGCTGATTGAGGAGGCGTGAACGTGAAGGCGCCCACAGCAGGAGTGATGCCCGTCGGACTTGCGTACTGATGCTGGCTGTACGACTCATAGTCCGGCACTCGACGCAGCGTGTCAAGAGTCAGGGGTCGGACATTCCCTGGATGACTGAAGAAGCCGCCAGGCGAGGGCATCGGTGTTCCTAGACTATGCGCCGGCGGAGCACCAAATGGAGAATGCAGTGCTTGGGTCATATCGAAGTTGACTGGAAGCGCTCGCGACCTCATCATTCTTTCGCGATCCTCACCCGTTAGCCGTTTCAGCTTTGCCCGCCTGCGTACACGCGTTAGCTAGGTCTAAGCGTTTTGATGTCGGAACTTCATACCTGTTTTGGAACCATACTTGTACTTGTCGCGGGCTCAAACCTGGTATCTCTCGCGAGAGCCTTTCCCGATGTGCAGCATCAGGGTGAGGCTGACGTGCGAATTCACTCATAAGGAATCGGGTTTGGTTGTGAGTCAGACTGCCATTCGTTAGTCCTGATCTATGTGATCCCATAAGACACACTCATCGAGTTTACTCACCGAAACCTCTTCATCTTCCGCTTTTGCGCTCGAAGCTCCGCCGCAGTCATAGGCTGCCTCGAGTCATCCTCATCATGTCCAGCAGTCTCAAAATCCATCTCGTCTGTCTCAGCTTGTTGCTCGCCCCGCTCATCTTCTGGTGAGTGAGGCGTAAGGCGCCCGCTTGGGCTCGTCGGAGCAGACCCTCCATATGTCGCGGGCGGTAAAGCAGAAGACGCAACGGGCTGCGGTCCTTGCGACGCTGCTTGCTGTCGGAAATCGGTCAAGACCTGCGGACCGGGCGGTTCTTGCTCTACCTCATGTTGTAGACGACTTGAGGGTCCCATAGAGTACGGAAAACTTTTGTACGATCGAAGTGGAGGCCGAGATGCTTCGTTCGCCGACGCCTGTGAGTCGGCAGGCGATCCGTGAGTTCGAAGGTCTCGCGGCAAGTACGCCTCCACAACGGACGGCTGCTGCCATTGACAACTACTGCGGTGCTTCGCCGCGGCGTCCGACATACGAGGGGAGGTTGGCGGCGACAGAGGCGCGGCTATCTTCTCGCCAAACATTTGAAGCTGTGGTGACGCGACACCTCTTCTTGCTTGGGTGCCTGGGCTCGTCGAACGATGTTGAAAGTGCCAGTCTTCCTTCGTTGATCCAAACTCCTTTTCCTCTGTGCTTGCTGTGGTAGCCGCTCGACTGACAATACGATCGCGCCTGGAAATCTGCCTAGCTCCTCACGAAAGCACCGCTCCAGATCTTCAAGCTTCCCTAAAACAGAGATCGATTCCTACCCGAAGATCCTGATGAGGCTGCAGATAGTGGCGCAGGCTGCGATGAATGGTGTCGGACGTCGTTTTTCCTCGTTGTAAGCGCGCATCCGGGAAACCAAGAAGACAAGACTAGTCGTGCCAGACGATGATGGAACGAGTGGACGGGTCTCTGACCCTGCTTTCGTAACGCGAACGATGTCGAGAAGAAGAAATACCAGCACAATGCGGTACCGCCCGAGAGTTCAGTGCGCCTATACAGCAAGTATTGCTGTTGTATTCGCGTGGGCCTGTCCTGCCAGCCGCCAGCACCCGCCAAACAGGGCACACCGAGCCAACGGTCCTGCTTGGGAAATGAAGGCCAGTCCACCAGAACTGCGTCAGACCAGCCTCGGACCTAGATTGAAAGGTCCACCAGACGAGAGCTAACGACTTGACGCTGGAAGGGCACAATCTGGAATCGAAGTGGTGAGTTGTATGCCTCCGCCAAACCGTCGTGACAGAGCCAGTAAGGTTGTTGTTATTAGGGGAATACCCCTATGACTGCCAGCAGTGAAGCAGATAGATGGTAGAGTTGATTGAAGCAATATCGCTCCGCGCGTGCCGGGTCCGTCAGCGCGTGGGCCGTCCCTTAATCCTGATATCCGGGTGGAGTGGGTACACTCGTACAAGCAGGAAAAGTCACCTCAGAACGGCTGGCGGTCGAATAAGAGGCAGGCTGGGCCGGAGTGGTCCTCGGCATGCATCCACAAAGACCGCACAACGGGTCACGAACGTACCGATGGATGGCAACGACCAGGTGCATTAAGGGCTCACCACCATCGCACCGATTGATGCTAGGCTATTGAAACGATCTGAAGTAGTAAAGCATGAAGCGGGTCAGGCTACTCCGACGACAGGGCTAGACATGCAGTAGGCGCCGATGAAGCCGGTAGGGTGCCCACGAAGGGACACCTTGTCACACAGCACGCTCGCCTCGTGTGGTTGGTTGGATAGACAGCCGTTGAGACCTGGTTCTGCCAGTAGGGATGGAGCCACATTGAACAGGGGCGTGTGCGGGGACCAGCAACGGCAATGTGCCTGTGCACCTCAAGCTCTGGCATACTGCGAACGTCAACAGCAACTACACACGAGGTGCTTTTGCAGGTGTAGCAGTCTCAGACCAGCCGACTTGAAGCCTCTCTTACAGTTAGGGCATCCACCTACCCCACGACACTGTCTGGAAAGGGCTCGCTCCGCTCTTAGCGAGGACGGAAACGCCGTTCTTCATCCCCTCGCCCTGTACAATCTCGCATACGTACTCACGGTCGCTAGACCTGTAGGTCAGGCTGGAGAATGCCGCTCTGCGCCCCTGCGAGCCTGCCTTGGCACACGCACGGCCGCGTGAGATCTGGCTAATCAGCGAATACGTAAGTACGGCCACCGGGCGGGCAAGTCATAAGCCCTGCGCTCCCCTGCTCTCCAGACAAGGCCACGAGGCTCCGGAACTTTGCTGTCTGAGATCTCTTACCTGTGAGATCCGAAGGGTGCTGGCGGCACGGACCGTACGATTGCTACATTTATGTTTTCACAAGAGAAGCTTCTTCGTCACTGCGCCGTTCGCAGCATCGTCAGTACACGCCTTGAGGACTGGCGGACAGGCAGAACGACCTGTCTCGCCCATGCGCATATTATGCCGGCAGTTATTCGTCTTGCATGCGCCAGGGCCACAGGTGGGAAGCATGTCCCTGCGGAGTGGGACGATGAGGAGGTGAAATGGATCGTCTCATGATCGACGAAAGACCACAGGCCTCTCGCCGCCCAAAGACCTGATGAAGTCGGCAACCCTGCCAGGATCAGCGGGCGGGTAGCAGCGCGGCACGTGAGGAACGGTGTCCACCACGTGGGCGTGGCCATCGTTGCCAGTTCTGGCCATGATAGTCACCAACCTTGATGAGGTGGTGCAGCAGCTTTCGTCGCCCGCTCGCTAATCATTGCCGCCAAGGTGGTCAGAATTGAGCAGGCACGAGCAGTGAGGCACGCCGCCAGCTGAAAAAGCGCACATGATCCAGGCGTCTGTCTGCTGCGCACCGCCATGACCCACCTGTAGATAGTCTCCGACTCTCCATCCGAACAGTGGAAGCGGAAATTTGAGGTGTATCGTTGTAGTTTGATCTCCGACGGGGATGGCATATCTCGCTCGGCTGGGACATGAAACGCCGCCAATGAGCTCGCGGGCCCACGACGGCGTACCGACAGGCACCGATCGCTGAAACGAAAGCACGAGCACCAGACGGGATGGCGTCAGCTAGTATACCTTACGGCAGGCGAGATGCCCATGCCCTAAGGACCACAGTCGCAAAAGGGTGGCGTCTGCCGTCCGGCGTTGCAGTCTTGCAGAAGATCGCACTCCCCACACTGTGGCGCACGGACGTCCGTCCAAACTCAGTACGCGAGCCGCTGCTAGGACGACAACGATGTACTGGTCGTAGCGTAGTATGGTACTGTGCATCTGCCTGCACTTGCCGAGGGACATCACAGCATGAGCATCGCAATTGGCAAACCCACCGTCCGGGAGATCCAAGGACGGAAACGGCAACGGTGCCCGACACGACACCAAGAACACCTGCGACAGCGTGCCACGAGACCCAAAGCCATGCGAGCAGACGTACCACAGCATGAAGGCATTGGCGCCTGAGAGCACCAACGGCATAAACGGGCCAACCGGGACCTGCTGCGCCCTGACAACCAGCGTGTTGGTAAATGAAAAGTTCGGGGAATTGGGTGTGCATGAAATTCTGCCATGCTGCTGTGCTTAAACAGGCATACATCCGCTGCGGGCGTGTGCGAGACCAGACGAGCCTGTCGCTCGGAGCATCTTCAAGCGGCTATCGTACATTTCATTCCGCTGCTGGTGACATTGCTGATGCACACCTTGTGGAGTACCGCCTACGAGGCAGCGGCTACCTCGGTAGGAACATTGTCATCCACTGATTTTGCATTCTCGACATTCCCATCGTCCTCCGCTGCAGGCTCGTTGCCCGTGACTGTGACAGCAGGCGCCACTGCCTCTCCGTCCACCTCGCTTCCGTCTTCCTTCGTTGCAGCCTCAGATGTGGTCTCTGCAGGAGGCGCCTTGAGCACCTCCTCGATATCCTTCGACGGGTCGACCTTGTCCAGAAGACTGAGATTCGTCGCTCGCACTTGTCGTAGCACTCGCCATGACCTGTTGGCGATTGCGTTCTCAAGACTTGTCTTCTCGTTGTCGTCCATTGCCATCTCCAGATCAAGCTTGTCTGTTCGAAGGCCATCGAGAAGCTCTTCAACTGAGGGGGCAGTGAAACGACTTGGGGTTTTCAATGCTTCGAGCCCACCGCTTTGATTCTCGTCCAGAAAACTTAGATCTAATGCATTGGGCGTCTTTGATGGTGCACGGCGTACTCTAGTGGCATCTCTGACACCTTTCCGAGCCTCGAGCTCCTCGTCTGTTGGCACAGGATCACGCACAATGGAAGGACAATTGTCATACTTCCACCTGACCCAATTCTTGTCACGCGTTAGAATGGTTTCCACCATGCGATGGTAAAAACGGCCAGCATTCGCCACTGGGGTGTTCATCAGGTATTCCGCCATGGCCGTTCGTATTTCTGTGGCCCATTTCGCATCTTCTGCACTGAGTGTGAGAGCGTAAGCAACAGCTCTGTTTGGAGGAGGATCCTTCTTCAACTTTTTCTTCGCCTGCTCGGTCAAAGACAGCAAAAAGTCGATCAAGATCAAAGCCTGGACCAGGATATGACGTTGGAAGGCGAGATCGCTGAGCTCAAGGTCAAACAAGTCACGACTAGTGAGGTACTTTGGATTGTAGTTGTCGACAAAATGATCAGCCGGCTTGCCTTCAGCACCCTCTTCTCCGAGCTTTCGCTTCACACCGCGCTTGTCGTCTGTTGCTTTGGCTGAGACGACAGTTGGCGTCTTTTTGAACTTCGTCAGAGTTTGTAAAAGGCCTTTCTTGAATGTAGCAAATTCTTCCTTCGCGAAGAGCCGGGTGGGTTGCGAGAAATCCTGCTGCAGCCGCCAAAAGATTGGGTACAGCTCGCTGCTGGACAGTATCACCTCTTCCGGGGTTCTTTTCACAGGCTTCGCAGGTGTAGCCTTTCCACCCGGCTTGGTCGGAGGCTGCGAAGCCTCGGGTTTGACTACCTCTCCTGTGTCCGACGGCTTAACATCGACTTCCATCTGGTCGCCCTCAGCCGGCTCAGCAACATCGAACTTCGTCATATTTTCCGTGTGATACTCGCCACGTAGATTGACGGCACTCTTATCTCCCAGTGGAAATGTCTGGAAAAGGAAGAAGAACACTCTGCCGCAAAAGATGGCATCTTCTGCTCTGCTGAGCCGACGTAGTAGCTCGTTGCATGATCGCAGGAATATGAGATTCTTCTTGTGGAAGTCCTTCGCCACCAAACGCTCTCTGCGTGACTCAAGGTAATCAAACACGGTTCGGCATCCAGTAGTCGTTTGACTGTCCAGCAACTCTTCGATCAGATAACAGGCGATCTCAGCTGAGCTGTAACCTCGGTCGCTAGAGACGAGCAGGATGTCAAATAAGTTCCATACTTCCACGAAGGCCGGGTCCTCGATGTCTGTGGCATGGATCTGGCTGTAGAATATCCTTCGCGCCGCAATTTCCACGACACTGAGCTTGTAGTTTTGATCAGACTGCTCGTCAAGATCTCGATGCAGTTCTTCAATTTGCGGTATGAGTTCTGTCAACGGCAGTGGCGGGTCGACGGCCTCTTGTGGC
Source organism: Salinomyces thailandicus (assembly GCA_005059885.1). Classification (NCBI taxonomy): domain Eukaryota; kingdom Fungi; phylum Ascomycota; class Dothideomycetes; order Mycosphaerellales; family Teratosphaeriaceae; genus Salinomyces; species Salinomyces thailandicus. The sequence continues at coordinate 106,567 of NAJL01000057.1, read as the reverse complement.
TTCACCTTTCTCGCATGCTCAAGGAGAGCCTGTAGTCTTTTCTCGACTTGCGCCACCGGTTGGAGGTCTGCTGCCGAGCCAGCCGCCATGGTGGCTTTACTTTGCGCCTTCGTCTCAAGACGGTTCTGCTAGAAATGCCCCTGCACTCGTCAGGTCTCAGACTTCGGAAACGTCTCCGGCGATAATAAGTGCGGTCCCAGGAGTAACGGCACGCCCCTCCTCGTTATCTTCCAGAGCTGGAACCTTACGGGTACCGGACTTTCCGTATATTTCAGAGTTTCCCGATAGTCGTCGATTGCCGGCGGGTTTGAAATGTTTGTATGATTCAGTGTGATGAGGATTGTGAGGCTCAACCCAAGTTGAAGTTCAGATATCGATAGAAACACGCTAGCCATTTAAAGTGTGGTCCGTGCTCAAAGTCGCGTCTTCCGCCCTCTTGCGCGCGTCACGCCAGAACTTCAGCATCCACCGTCCGCTGTTGCCTCTCAACATCTTCCGTACGGAGAGCAAGACAACGACACGTCGAAATGTCTTCCGCAGCTGCGTCAAATCCGCGGATCAGCTCTGCCGATCACGAGGACGGTCCACCGAACTATGACCAAGATGTCGACGACTTCTTGAAAGACCTGCCTGTTGACGGCGTCGCGGCAAACAGCACGACAGCACCGCCCGCAAAAGATGTCGACGAAGAGGTCAAAGTCCGCAAGAAGCGAGCACCTGTACCTAAGCTGGATGATACCCGGCTACTCTCCGACGCCGGTGTACCCAAACTACGCAAGTCCGCCAGAAAGATAAAATTCAAGGGCAAAGGCTATGAATTCTCGGACGTGTCACGGCTTCTGAACATGTATCAATTATGGCTGGACGATCTGTATCCGAGAGCGAAATTCAGAGATGCTCTCACGATGGTGGAGAAGCTTGGCCACAGCAAGAGAATGCAAATCAATCGTCGAGCTTGGATGGATGTGACGAAGCCGAACAGAACAGAAGCGAGTCCAGAAAGAATCGGAGATGTGGAGATGAGCGGTGCACTCGACGGACTACCAGAGCACGAGATGAGCCGCGCGCAGAGCGCCGAGGATAATGTATTCAGCGAGGACACTGACATAGCACCTCGTAACGCTGAGCCTGGAGTGGTGCGGCAGGATGAGATACCGGAAGAGGATGACCTAGATGCGCTCATGGCCGCAGATACTGGCACCACGAGAGGCGGCACTGGTCAGCGTCAGCAGCAGCAGCCGAATACGAAGCAAAAAGGACCGTTTGAGGAGGACGACGACGGACCAGATGAGGATGAACTTGACGCTTTGCTAGCGGAAAGCAACTCAAGCGCACCGAAAGCTTTTTCGAGCCAGCCGCAGCGACGAGGACCCTTTGAGGAGGATGATGATGCTCACGACGAAGATGAGCTCGACGCGCTGATGGACGAAGAATCGTCGAGAGGAGAACACGACCAGGGTCAAAAGACAGTGCTAGCACAAGACGTTCGGCGTGACCCAGGCCTGAATGACGACTTTGCAGATGACGAAGAGGCTATGGCTGATATGGGCGGCACCTGGTAGCAAGGTCACAAAGTGCAGACCTTGCTCTTGACTCTGCGGGTGAGGGTGCGGACGATTGTAGGACAATGGAGAAAGCAGGAAGCTTGCCGCTCGACCCCATGCAAAATGGCATGATGCATCTAGCATCGAACTCACAGCTTACTCTGCTTCTGCCCAACCACCCTCATCCTCGCCCGCCCATTGCTCAAACAGACCTTCCCGCCCTTCACCGCGGTCACAAACCTCACGTCCTCCCACCCCTCCCCATCCTTCTCCCCTGTCCGCCAAATCTGCGTCACGAGGCTATCCCCGGGCTTCACCGGCGACGCAAACCGCGCCGCATACTCCCGAATATTCGCCGCATCGCTCCCTCCCAGAAGCTTCAACAGCGCATGACACGTCGTGTTCCAGGAGTAAAGCCCGTGCATAATCGCCCCTCCGAAACCCATCGCCTTGCCCGGCTCCGGCGTCGCATGCAGCGGGTTGTAATCGCCATTCAGCCGGTACAAATGCGCGGACTCCATGCTAATGGGATGCACATACTCGGCATCCGGGCGCTTGCCTTCCGGCGGCGGGAAATTCTGTGTCTTGGGCCCCTTAGGCCCACCCCAGCCGCCTTGACCTACGAAAAACGCACTTCCGATCGCTCGCGTATAGAGCTCGCCGGTCTTGGCGTCGACAAGGTCCGTTTGCGTTTCCATGACGGTGCCTGGCTTACCCTTATCGTAGACGCCGAGGACTTTGCCGCGGACCTCGAAGTTACGGCCTGCGGAGCTTGTGGGAAGCGTCTTGTAGAAGGTCATTTGCCGTTCGCCGTCTACGACGCGTTTGCTGTCAAGCTTTGGAACGCCCGGGATTGCGTCTCTGGAGGAGCTTTGGGCAGCGTAGAAGTCGATGACTTCGGCCGAGTCCTTCTTGAAGGGTAAGATGACTGGGTAGGTTGGGAAGACGGAGAAGTCGGGGTGGAGCTCCTGGCAATTGTGAGTTTGTATTCAGCGGTTCTTGGCGTCTGCTTTGCCCTTACATAGAGGAATTGTAGCTCGTCTACCGTACAGCCAATACTGTTGGCGAAGAGCAACACATCGCGCTTGAACCATGACACCGGGTAAGGCGCATATTCATGTCCAGCGCCTGGGCCACTCATGTCTGCGACGTCTACACGATCTTAGCGTTCTATCTGGATCAAGTCAATATTGATGTCGTTCGTGATGGGAATGGAAGAGAGACAATTGCCTAACGAATGCTCAGCTGCTGACATGCACTCCATCGGTGGGGCAAACCTCATTGAACTTCACTTCTCGGCCCGAGGTCCAAGTCAGCCAATCGTTGACCGTCTCTGAACATCACCCCTTCATAGCAGCCACAAACGACCGAAGAAGCGTTTAGAGATCGACAATGAGCTCGCGGTGTCTACCTTTCGTGCGCTCAGTATGGGAGTATGTGACGCCCTTACCCAATTGGGAACCATGAAATACTGAGCGAACACTCCCAGGTCGTTCAGAGCCAATTCCGGCCTAGAGCCAAGGTAGGAAGTCACGAAAGACGGTCATTACGAGCGATGGACAGAGACTGACATAAAGTACGACTAGGCTAGTTGATGGTGTAAGCAATTGCTCCACGTTTCTCAGCTACATCCACCTCTCGCCTTCTTCCTCAGCTGACAACCCTTCCCCTTCTGCCCCTAGCTGCGCGTAACAGCCGCCAAACCCGGCACCGTCAACTTCGAACTCGACATCCAAAAAGAGCACACTGTATGCTTCCCACTGTCCTTCAAGCCTCGCGAGCTATTTCACGCATGCGCTCTTCTTCCTCACAAATCCCTGACCTAACCTCAGAACCGCCTCAACATTCTCCACGGCGGCACTCTAGCCTGCTTAACAGACCTAGGCGGCTCCCTAGCCGTCGCATCCCGCGGCCTCTTCGCCACAGGTGTCTCTACTGATCTCAGCGGTACCTCTCACCCGCCCCCACACCCAAATGCACCTATATCTCCAGCCTCTCCTCCGCCCATCGTCATAACCCCCTCCTAACGCCACGCCCTCGCAACCCACAGTAACGTTTCTCGCCTCTGGCGGCCGCGTAGGCGACACGCTCCGCGCCGAAGTCACCTGCGACAAATTCGGTAAAACCCTCGCGTACACTTCGATTCGCTTCCTGAATGCTCGGGAGGAGCTCGTGGCGAGAGGTTCGCATACGAAGTACGGTTTCCCCCACTTTCACGCTGCAACTGTTGCTCGTGGCACACTTGCGCTCTGCAATCGACATACTTGACCCCAGGAGCAGTAGGCTAATCTAGTTGTGTTGGGAATAGGTTTGTGGCGCTAGCGTGGAAGGATCCGCAGAACATCACCGGTGAGTTTGGCCCGAAGGGGACTTTCAAGCCAATGAAGGGTCCGCAAGCTGACTTGCTTTTCTTCGCAGACGAGCTCTCACCCAGACCCTGAGTCGGTGGCTGCATACATGTATTATCGTAGCGACAGTGACTCTGTTCAGTGGAGAGGAGTATGAAGTGTGTTTAGACACGCGACAATGGGTATCGACCGCCTTGCAGTTTACATGCTACACTACACCACCGTATCCTCCTCTTGCTCCTCTCCATCCACCTCTCCGTCCAGCAGCTCCTCGACCGTCGAGCCCTCACCATCAACCGCAGCCCCACCTCGCTCCCCCCAACCCCCTCTGACCATCTCAACAACCAAGGCCCCCAACTCCTCGACGCCCCCGATCACCCTTCCTTTAGCCTCGGTATCCCCAACCTTCCTCTCACAACCTCCCCAGCTCTCCCCTTCCACAACCTCGAGACCCCCTCCATCCTTGCCTTCCAACAAGCCACCCAACCCCTCCCTAACCTCCAAACACCCCTCCAACACCTCCCTCCTGCCCAGCACCCACAATCCCAACCTCGCTCGGCTAACTGCCACGGTCAAACGCCTTACATCCCTCAAGAAACCTACGCTCTTCGTCCTGACCAGACTCAGAATCACAAAATCGTTCTGCTCTCCTTGGTATTTATCTACCGTCCCCGTCCAACCAGGCAGACCAAAGATCGGATTTCCCCGGCATCGGTGCGCAAGGACTTCTTTGATCAGCGCCGCTTGGCCCGCATAAGCAGTAAGCAGCGTAATTGTTTTTGCTGGGTAGCCGAGCAAGCGCAGGTACTGGAATAGTGCGACGGCGTACTCCGCCTCACCGAGATTTTGGAACGAGGCAGGCCGCGGTGACGTCTCACCCTGGCCTTTGTAATCTGGGACGTTGATGAACTGGATGGGATGGCGGAAGCCGGCGTTCGCGCGCGTGAATTCTGGGGCGGTGAGAGTGTGCGGGAGATTCGTGAGGTAAGGGTAGCGGTGGCGGTAAAGCTGGGCGAGCTCCGGACGGGCGCGACCCTGGGCGTTGAGGGTGGTAGGCGGGACGCCGAGGCGCAGTAGGCGGGCGAAGAGGGATTGCGAAAGCGTAGCGTGAGAGGCGAGGGCAGGGGACTGGATGACTGGGGCGTTTTGGAGCGGGTCGCCGACGAGAACGACGCGGTGCAGGCGCTGGGGTGTACCTTGTAGGACGTGCGGAATGAAGCTTTCGGCTTCTGTGACCTGCGCGGCTTCCTCCATAACCAAGTTCTCGTAGCGGAAGCCGAGCCCTGCGATCTCTTGCCGGCGGATGGCGGCGTGTGTTGTCGTCATGGCGATGATCCTTGCTTCTTTGACAAGTAGGTAATTACTCTTGTCGCGCTGGTTGCGTAGAATCTCAAACGGTCGAATGTCCGCGAGTTCGGCAAAGAGCTTGTCCATATGGCGTTCGCAGCCTCGAAGGTTCTCCAACACCACCTCCTTCGACGCTCCCAGCGGGAACAGCACCTCATCGACATCAGCGAAGAACGCACGAAAGGGAAATGCACCCGCGAGGTCGTCTAAGTCTGTCTCTACGGCAGCCCAGAAAGCCAGCCAGCGGGGTTTGACAAAAACCTGAAAGAAGTATTCCGCAGTCTCACAGCTCGCACCATGCGCCCCTACGGCGCCCAAACTGTCCGCCAAACCCTGCACACGACCCAGCAAGGCCGCACCACGTTCCAGAAACCGCTCTACGCGGCCCGCCTTGCTGAAGGAAGCCTCCGTCGCTAGATCCTCTTCCCCGTGGCCCAAGCGAAGCAAATGCCGCTCATCGATGTCAAGCGCCATGATCTTCTGGAATAGCTGGTTTAGAGCTTGGTTGGAGTGCGCGATCAGCAAAGTACGCTGCGCAGGATGATTGTGGTAAATGTTCGAGATGATCTGTGTCACTACGTCCGTCTTGCCTGTGCCGGGTGGGCCTACGACTACTGTCAAGCCCGGCTGCGTGCCAGACGTAACGGCTTCGATCTGCGCAGGCGTGAAGCGGACGAGATTAGTCTTTGGGGTGTCCGTAGGGTAAGGTCCAAGATTGGCTGGTTGGTAGGTCGAGACCTTGAGAGTCTCCGGCGTGACTTCTGCTGGTTCAGCCTGCTCCCGCCTCCTCTTCTTCCTGGGACGTTCGGCAGTCGTCGCAGGAACCTCTACTGCCTCGAGCACGTACGGCGGAGGGAACGAAGCATCGACCGTGGGATCAGGCTCGATGCTCTTCCCTGGCAGACTCTCTACCAGATGCTGCCAGTCCAAGAACGTATCGCGATAGTCGACGCTCGTGAGCCGGTTCGGCAACCGCTTGTACGATGCCGACGTCGGGTCGCCGTAGCCCAGGAAGACGTCTTGCAGCCAGCTCGGCAGCGGAGTGTCCGAAAGCGCGAGCTGCTTTAGGCTCTCAAGCACAGGCTTGAAGTTGTTCTCTCGCGATCGTCTCCGAACCACGACGTTGACCGAGTCGTACACATCCCCTTTCCCAGCATCCGCGCGCTCCTTATCCGCCTTGTAACTTGCCGCATCGAGCTTGAGCAACAAGCGTCTCTGCCGCGGTCTCGATGTCCCATTAACGTCGACCTTCTTGTCATGATCATGGCGAAGCACCCGTCCATTCTCATCCAGTACGGAGACCACCTCTGCGCACCTCAACACGCCCATGCCCGCCTTCTCAGCCGGACCCTGAAATGCCACACCGTTCGTGCCCCGCTTCTCCGCAAACACACCCAGCAAGAACACAACATCACCGTCCCTCAGACCCTCCCATTCCCGACGCAGACCCGGCTGCAACCGACTGACGTCCAGCAGGATCTCCACCCTTACCTCTGCCGGCACCGTCTCCCCAACCCGTGCCGGCACGACGTCAATCACTGCAGGCTTAGGAATCGGAATAGCCATTCTCGAAAACCCGTCAAATCTCACTTCCTGGCCGGGTTGCTGGCGGGGTTGTAGGCGTTGGATGGTATCCTCGAGATGCTTGCGAATACCGTAGAGAGACTCGGCCTGGTAGAGTGTAAAGGCTCTGTGCAGGAAGTCGCCAAGGGAGAGGTATTGAAGGTTCATCTTTGGAACCGCGAGAGGTCGCGTACCATCGTAGTCGTCCGCGCGGAGGATGCTGGGATCGTAGAGGGAGGCTTCGGTGGGCAGGATAGAGGTTGTGCGAATGCGGTCGGTAAAGATGGTGTACGGGCATATGGTGGTTGCGAGGACTTCGTCGAATAAGGCGCGATCCTGTACTATATGGCTCTTCTCTGGGTATGCAGTGCGCAGGCCAAGCTGGCCGCAGAGCTCAATTAACTCGGCATCCGAAAGGTCCTTGAGATGACCTAGCAGCTCGCCGCGCTGGGCGAGGGAGCCGTAATTGGCTAATATCAAGATTTTCAACTTCTCCGGGTGGAGTTTCAGCGCCACGTTCTGCAAGTGTGCAATCTTCTTGTTAGTCTCGTCCTCGTACTCGCCTCGGCTGATCTGGCGCCCGCTGTGCTCGTCGACGGGAAAGTAGACGTAGTGCTCGAGCATTTCTTGCATCTCCCGCAATAGCGCACTGTCATCACCATCCTGATATAACGGACTCAATTTGATCGCCGACAACACATGCAGGTCCCGCAGCAATGTATTGACATACCGACGAGTCGGCAGCTGCGACAACAAATCACACAGCAGCTCCAGATACTTCTCACAGTACGCCAAGCTCTCCTGTCTCGCGGTCCCGGGTTCATACAGCAGGTCCAAAAACGCCAGCACCGACGTATACAGCCAGCTCCGTTCAAACCTTACGGCTGCTGCATCGCCGCTCTCCGCTTTCTTGACGCTCGCTCGCCAAGCCTTTTGTACCTGTGCACTCTTTGCTAGACATTGCTCCCGGACCTGCTCGCTATGTAGATGCTGCCAGATGCCAATCGACACGAGCGGTGCACACTCTCTCCGTACGAGCCCACTGTCCAGAGACTGGAAGGCGGTGACGAGGAAGCTAAGGATATGTGTGCGGAGCGGAAGGGCGAGGGAGAGATCGAGACTGAGTTGTAAGACACGCCGGAAGAAGGAGGGAAAAGTTTCCGGCTTCTTTTCGAACAATGGCCAGATGGGAAGATTTTCGCGGCGTTTCGTGTTGGCTAAGAGGACTAGAAGGAGGACGTGGTGGTTGGATGTGTTGTCGCTGTAGCCGGGCCAGAGGTAGCGCTCTAACGCTTGTAATTGTTCGAGTAAGAGGAGGGTGAAAGGCGGAGTGGTGTCCTTGTCAACCGCATCCCAGAGCTCTTTGACTACTTCGGGTAGAACTTTGGATTTGGATTTGGTAAGCCAGTGTTTGCGCGCGAGTTGAGCGACTACGTGGTCTCCCGTGAGATCGGCGACGGCGGGGCGGGACATCGTAAGGGGTGGGAGGGGTGGTGTCGCCGCCGTCGTACCCCATTCGTCGTCCCTTTAGGTCTTGTCAGAAGGGAAACGCGACGCGAGGTGCGGAATGGGCCCGCGGTGAGTAAAGCATGGTACAAGCTCTAACTAGGTACCTAGGTAACTCCTTTTGAAGCAGCAGTGTTCAAACATTGGCCTTCGAATCTGATGATAGCTCTTGTAACGGAGATACGTCTAGATCAACGTATGTCTATCCGATGCTATCGATGAATGCTCGCGCTAGAAATGCTGTCGTGACTTGTCACTTTGCCTCGAGGCTCGGCTCTTCCGCAGCTTCCTCTTGGGACGTTTCAGTTGCTGCCTTAGGCATTAAACACCTATGTCCCGTGACCTAAAGCCGTCTCCGACCGCGTTGTCCAGAGCTTCGATCCATTCACCTCACGTCCTGCACCTCTCCCCAACCAGACCCCCTACCGCCGCGCCACCACACCCACCAATGATGACGTCGCAACCGCCACCGCAGCGCCCAGAGGAGGTCAAGAGCGTCCGGGAGGAGTACCCGGAACTCGGCCGCACAGGCAGGCCCTACGTGCCCGCGCGATCGCTGAACACCGAGTATCCCGTACGTCGCGGCACCCAGCACCCCCCACTCCTTCACCCACACTAACCGCCCTCTCCAGCTCATCGACTCCGACCCCCACTTCCGCCGCGTAATCAGCTACGCCCGGCCCTCCGATTACACCACCTCCGCCCTCTTCTCCACCATCATCCCGGGCACAATGCTCTTCTGGGAACGCATTTCCCCCTCGGAAGTCGGCCGCAACGGCTTCAAACAGATTCTCCGCTTGTCCGCCACCCTCGGCGCCTTCTCCGGCTTCTACCTCTTCTACTCGCGCAGCATCAACCGCTTCTACGGCTTCAGCGAGAACAGACGCGAAGTCGCCATGGACATGGCTGAGATGACGGGCAAGGTGAAGAGAGGGGAGCCTTTGTACGGCGTGAGTACTCTGACCGAGTATATGCAGGGTGTGGCGAGTCGGCAGAGTCGGTATGCGGGGGTTTTCATGCACGTGTTGCCTTGGTTTAATTTTGTCAATCATGGGCAGCATGGTGTGGATACGGCGAAGTACTACCGGAATGCCGAGAGGGAGTTGGAGGCGGAGCGGAGAGGTGAGACCGTGGAGGGAAAATGGTAGAGGAGGAATTGGGTTGGTGGGGCATTTGGGCGGGCGGCGGGAGGAAAATGTAGACCGAGAGATGAGACGAGAGACGCCGACAGGCCACGTGGTGGGCAGCAAGCCGAAGTGGAAGCGAGACGAGTGAATGGAGATATTTTGAAGCAGAGCAGTCGAATGTACAGAGCACAACGGACGTCATTTCGAAACCCGCCCGTCGACACAAGGAAAAAGACCAAAAAAGAATAGCGATGTACTACGATGCGAAAATAGGTATCTATCCCTTCCCCATCTCAAAAGAACTTTTCTATGCTATTCAACCGCCTCCCACATCTTCCCCCAAGACTCAACACCTATCACCCACTCCACCTCCAGGACCTACCCCTGCCTCACGCAAACCCAAGTACTAGCATACATATTCACGCGATCACCTCTAACACTCCCCTCCCCTCTAACGGCAACCCTCGTACAAGCAAATCCCACATCCTCAAAGACCTGCAAGTACCAGGGCCACAGCCCCGCGGATCTCAGGAGGACTCGCCCGCCTTTGCTGAGGGCGCGGTGTAGGAGTTGGCATTGCTTCAGGGCTTGCTCGGTGCCTTCTGCTGCGGCGACGCTGGAGGCGCTGGTCGCGGAGAATTTCTTGGTTGCTGGGCGAGGGAACCAGTCCATACTATCCATTAATACGGCGATTGTTAGCGCGCCGGGCTGCAGGCGCGTGAGGACTTCGGTGAGAGTGTCAGTGTGAATGCGGAGGTTGGCGAGGGGGTTTGCGGCGGTGGCGGTGGTGGGCCGAGAGAGGTGGGTGTGAGCGGCCGCGTCGAGGTAGGTTGGGTGGCTGGCGGGTGTGTAGTGGCCTGTCAATAGTCAGCCTCCTTTGAACGCCAAGGTATCTCCTGCGGAGGGGCCAAGGATACATACCAAGAAGACAGAGCAAATAGTAATGATTTTCCTCACTCAAAAGTGTCTCCTTCGCGACGGGGTCCAGAGTCTGGACGCCATAATTCCAGATCGCTTGCCCGCTCTTCTCGCTCTCTCCCTCGCCCTCCACGCCCCCACCGCCCTCGAAGTCCTCCTCGATCATCGCCCTCTGCGCTCCCGGTACCCCCAGAGCCTTCCAAAGAAACCTCTCGCTCCCCACCACGAAGTACGCTAGCAACCGCGACAGCAATACCCTTCGTACCCTCTTCTCCCATACTTCGCGCTGCTCGCCCAGCGTTTTGGCGCTGCAGAGTTTGCGAAGGTCTGAAGAGATGCCTAGTATGCGTCCGAGCACCGCCACGAGATTTAGAGCGTGTCGGCTCCCGCCCGTGAAATAGAGGCCTTTGCCCGTTGGAGCGAAGGTGGCAGGGCCGACGTGAAGCCAGTAGTCAAAGGCCTGGGTGGAGAGGTAGGGAGAGAGACGATCCAGCAGCAAGCTGTGGAAATCGTCGTGCTTGCCTTCGCCAAAGAGACGCCAGACGTCCTTGTACGGCAGGCTACGGAAAGCGGCGACTTTGAGCTCTAGCAGGTGGTTTTGGGCTGGGTTCAGGTCGACGGCGTGCAGACGTTTAGGGTTCGCGAGGGCGTAGGAGAGGATGTTATCTCCTGCGCTTGTGATTGCGAGGATTTTGTCTTCTGGGGTGATGTTCAGAATGCGGGCGTCGGCGCGCGAGTCCTCCCAGGTGAAAGCGTAGATGTACTCGTTGCCGAACTGGCGGTGCTGGGGCAGAGTTTCGTCATAGTAGATGCGGGTCTTCTGGTTTTGGTAGTAGGCAGCGGGGAGTGGAAGGCTGGCGGTGAGGTTGACGATGGCGGTGTCGTAGGCTTTGCTGTGGCGGTCCTCGGCCGGTGGAGTGGCGGGATCTTGTGCAGCGCGGCGCCGGGCGTGGAGGTCCAGCGCGGATATGAAAGGGCTTTCGGTCACGGCTGCATCGAGCTGGGCGACTTCGTCAAGCATGCGCGAGGTGCGGCGCGGGCAGCCGACGAAGATGTAGTAAGGGATGCGAAAGCCGAGGAAGCGGCAGCGGCGGTTGGTGCTGAGAATAGTGCCGAATTTGTATTCGATGTAGTCGCGGCGGGCGGAATCCAGATTTACGCGGTCAAGCTCGAACCAAGTGCGCCAGAAGACGCGCGAAATCCACATGCAGTGTCGGTCGATGGCGCCACCGGTGTAATTGCGGTTGCAGAATTCGATCTTGTTTTGCACGTAGAAGTCGACGATGCCAACGATGCCGTCCGGAGCTAGGAGATTCGCTACGCTGTCGACTGCCGGGTGGAATTCAGGGATCATGCTGAGGCTGTAGGACATGGTGAGGACATCGGCGCCGACAGAGTCATGAGCGTCTTCGTCGTAAGCCGATCTGCCAATGCTAAAGTCCCGCTTCTCCTCGTCGACGCCAGCTTCGTAGTCACTGAGCCGGAAAGTCCGGGCGTCTTGGCAGACGACATGCACATTACTCCAGCCCAGCCGCTCAAAGCGCTTGCGAGCAATCTCGCAGAGCGACGTGCTGAGATCAACCAGGTAGACGGCATGAAAGAAAGTCGGGACATCCAGCTGTTGCTGCATCTGCTCGATATTCCATCCGGTCCCGCCTCCGATATCAACCCAAACCGGCTTCTCTCTCATCTGCCCCGTGTCGCGCCTGTACTTGCTCTGCGCGGCGACCAAAGCCAGCATGTCCTCCCGCCCCTGCAGCAGCCTCATCCGCGTCGCATCGTAGACCGACGCTTGCGACTTGTAGAAGCTCTCCAGAGCATCCTGCTGACTGCCCGTACCGTCCCCGCTGTGCGGCTTGAGGAAGCAGGAGTACGCAAATTGGCCATAATGGGAGAGCGCGTGGCCAGCTTTGCGGAAGAGGCTGAGCTCGGTGTAGGAGAGGACGAACCAGACTAGGACGAAGATCACGAGAGCGACAGACGCGAAGCTGATCTGGTTGAAGGGGTCGGCCATGCGATGGTAAAGCGATGTCGCGAGCGAAGCCATTTGGAGCGCTGAGCTCACGTGCTCAGCCCGGAGGGTGATGTATGAGGTGGATTGGAAGGCAGAGCGATGCAGGAGAAAGGTGAGGAAGAGGAAGAAGAGGCCAAAGAAAAAGAAGAGCTTCTCCCTCAATCTTTAACAGTAGCACATACCTTGCTTGCTCCACTGGAAGGGTGGGAGGGGTCACGCTGAAGACGCCTTAGCCAGCCCAGCGTCGGCGCATCTAGGAGTGCACTACAGCGTCCGTCCATGCCCCACGATCAACAATGTCGCGCCCCGCAATGCGTACGACACGGAAACGCCTTCCAGCAAGGTAGTCGTAGGCCATGCACGTCACACAGCCGGGTTGGGAGAGGATGTGGTGGCCTATCATTCCTGCAGGTGGGCGCCAACTATCTCCAGACAGGGACCATCTCCAGACAATGGGCTCGTCACGGTATGGATGGCGGCGGAACAACATTGATGCGGACTCGGTTGATCGTCCATGTCCTTAACACGTTATTAGCAGCTGGGAACCTTGAGGTCAAGCCGTAGTAGTGTCGGCCTGTGAGAGAGTGTCATGTCCAGCACGTTGTGGTCTGGAGAAGCTTCGAGAGTTTGGCTCATGGCGAGGGTGTGGGGCTCTCTCGGAGGACAGAAGAGCCAATCAGGGGCGGAAGCGCGAGGGGGTGGTTGACTGGCTGGACTTCACTCATCGAAAGGACATACCGTACACATTCATTCTTAGATCGATTGAGAGGCTTCCATGCTATGCAGAGTTAGCGCAGAGCTCCGAGTGCTTGTCGGCAGCGGTGGGTCAGTCAGCCGGAATGACTGAGGCTGTCGAGACGTGTATGGCGGTTGCATTATACAGATGCTAGGGAATGGTGATCCAGCAACGATTGAATATGAAGACTGCATGTCAAAGCAAGTATTTGATCAATGACAGAAAGACGCTATTCACAATCGGGACACGCGAAGAAGGAGCCATACCAAGTGACTTCAGCATCCTGTAGAAGTCCTGACCGGGGAAGACTCCCACGGAGGAATGGGGCCACGAGGCTGGTCAGTCAGAGGTATCAAACCAGCCTTGATGCATCGGCGAGCACAGTCAACGCAAGACAATGCCAGCTTGCGCAGGTATTACAGGCAGTGGACACGTCGTCAGAAACCGTCAAGGTGCGTAGCAGAAATACTTTCTTCCGAATTTCCGCTATGTGAGAAACCTCAGATCCATCGCTTTCATCGTACAAAATGCCGCCAATAATAAATACATGAGTCGCGTAAACCCGCCCGCCGCAACCTCCTCAGCTCATTTCGCCGAGTACTTTGTCTTCCCGAAATCCCACGGCACATACCTGTCTCTTCATATTAGCCACGCATATTACGCCCAAGACATAACTCCATAACGTACCGGTACTTGATCATGGCCTGGATCTGCCGCCTCATGGTCAGGAACACTAGGATCAACCAATACACGACCAACACCGGCCAAAATACGGGCAGATTGAAAATTTCACTCCAGCAGCACGCGAACGCCAAAGCGATCGCGCGAGTCGCCGCGTGCCAGAACTTGAATTCGGGTAGACGGCGGACGAAAGGTTTGAATTCCTGGTCGTTCTTGGTGGGGAGGGTCGAGGCCTGGCCGGCGGGGACGCCGTCTTCCATGTCCTGGTCTTGTTCGAGTGAAGGGTCGAATTTGGGGGAGATGAAGGCGAGAAAGAGGTTGAGGAGGTAGATTCCTAGGGAGTAGGCGACTGAGAGGGGGTAAATCAGTATCGGCTGGAGTGGGAAAGGGTACCCCGCCGGTGGAGTCTTGTTTTCCATGCTCCTATTTGTCCTGACGTACCGATATACCAGCCTTGCGAGAAGACGATCCTCAGGCCGAATAACACGGATAGCAGCCCCGTGGCTACCCATCTGTACGCAATGTACGGTGTCGACTTATCGAGGTACGATTGATAGAGCTGTATGTAGATGTCCTAAGGTCAGCCCTGATCTTTTCCCGTGGGGTGTGAATCCACCGCTTCGCTGTCGATGTTCACGGTATGTGCGACTGACTCTTGAGAACCTCGTTGTCTGCGCGCTCACAGCCGCAAAGGGCGTATCTGGCTCCGGCGCATCCATCGTGAATGCCCGTTTCGGTCCCAAGGCCGATGTCGAAAGGGTTCGGCGGCTCAACGGGGTCTTTGCTCGGTTCGATGTATGCCTCTCGTGATGTGGTTGACGTGCCCTTTTCTCTTGACCACCTCTTGCACGCGCAGCTCCGACGCGACTGCTGATTCGCAAGGTAGGGTATTATTATTTTGTCGAAGGACAGATCGCCCTCGCCTCCTGCCCAACGAGTCCAAAGCGGACAGTCCCGTCTTGCCCGTGCCGCGTGGATGAGGCTGAACTTTGACTTTAATGACTAAGCACTCAATGCCTCGGTTGTCTGTGTTCCTGAGCTGTGAGAGCTTCCATCCGATTGCTCGTCTCGTGAAGGAGAAACATCAACTTGCAACTTCTCCCTTGTACACGACATCACACTCTACCTCACTATCCGCAACCATGTTAGCATCTAAGATAAAGCCTGCCACCACTCATTTCTCCAAATTCATCACCCCGCTTCGCACCACCTCTAGATACTCGACCGAAGCCACGGCCAGCTATGAACACATCAAAGTCTCCACGCCCAAACCCGGCGTCGGCTTAAGTACGCACTCCAGCATTCAGCAATATACTCACAAAAAGGAATACAAATTGACAAAATCCGTACAGTCGAGCTCCACCGCCCCAAAGCCCTCAACGCCCTCTTCACCCCCCTCATGCACGAGCTCAACACAGCCCTCAAAGCCTTCGACAAAGACCCCTCCATCGGCGCCATGGTCCTAACGGGCTCCGCCAAAGCCTTCGCCGCCGGCGCCGACATCAAAGAAATGAGCACCAAGACCTTCGCGGACGCCTATGGCAACGACTTTATCGAGAGCTGGTCTGAACTGCCCAATACGATCAAGAAACCTGTGATAAGCGCGGTTAATGGTCACGCGTTGGGTGGAGGGTGTGAGCTGGCAATGATGTGCGATATCTTGTATTGCCATGAGAAGGCGAATTTCGGACAGCCGGAGATTAAACTGGGGATAATCCCTGGGGCGGGAGGGTCGCAGAGGTTGACGAGGGCGATTGGGAAGAGCAAGGCAATGGACTTGATTTTGACGGGGAGGAATTTTAGTGGGAGGGAGGCGTTTGAGTGGGGGTTGGCGGCGAAGGTGTTTGAGACGCCAGAGGCGTGTGTGGAGGGGGCCGTGGAGACGGCGGGTATGATCGCGGGATACAGTCGGATGGCTGTGAAGGCGGGTAAGGAGGTGGTGAATAAGAGTCAGGATTTGGGGATTAGGGAGGGAGTGGAGTATGAGCGGCGCGTGTTTCATGGGTTGTTTGGGAGTGAGGATCAGAAGATTGGGATGCAAGCATTTGCAGAGAAGAAGAAGGCCGAGTGGCAGCATAGGTGATCGTGCCGCTTTAGAGCAATTAGATGGGATGGGTTGTACGATGTTTCACGATCATGAGCTGCTCGCGATCTGCTCTCGCGCTTGCAGAGGTGCTAGCTACCTACTTGCGGTAGCCCAACTCAAGGTGGTCGGCGTTACCGCTACCCATATTCTTGATCTGGTCGCCAGCGCCAATACTGGTGCCTTGGGTCGTTGCGGCGCCTCCTGCATACCAGTCAGCCATCAGCGTCACGGGGAAACTACAGCTTCAGTCGGCCAAACATACTGTTGGGGTTGGCCATGTCGCCGAGCGAAGAAGACGCATCATCTGCCTTCTTCTGCGAGGACCCGCGAGTGTCTGACTGTCCAGCAATTGTCTCTCCGACGGCAGTGCTCATGCTCTGCAGCCCGCCTAAGCTTCGCCGTTAGCTGCTTGATGGTGATGAACGCTGTGTTTATGGTCGAAAGACGTACCGCCTTGGCCTTTGATCGCGTCTTTCATTGATTCCATGATTGTCGGTGTTGGATTGATGCTGTAAATAATTGCGTGGTGTCCTTGTCCGAGTGACTTGATATGGTTGTGGTAACTGCAGTTGTTCTAGACCACGAGGGGCACTGGAGAGGGGCTGTACGATGACGTTTCTTGTATCAGATGCAAGCAGGGCACCAGGGCACCACCGGTGCACTATGAGCGGCTACTACCGTGGGTACTAGAGAGGCCGAATGTGCTTCGACATACTTCGTACATGCTCACTTGGGCATGCTCAAGGTACATCTGATTATACCTTCCCGCTTGTATTCCGGACGTCTCTTATCTCGTTGCATCGCTGCTCAGAATCATACCAGGCGCCATGAGCGCCGTGACAGTTGCCCCCACCGTTGACCGAGCGTCTACGCATGGAGATCAAACTCGTCTACCTCAAGGTCTACCTCAAACATGATTCACATGAAGAACTCATCACCGCCGGCCTCCAGTGATACCTAAGCTCCTCCCACTTCGACAACAGGTCATCGTCTCGCATAAACGATCCTGGCGATCCGCTTGGAATAGGCTCCCTGATTGACGTCTCCACGCGTTCAAGAATCGCCTCGACGTGACCGGCGGTTTGAGGTGAGTCCTTTGCATTGTGGGCGGCAGACTGCCACCTTCCATTGGCTCGGGCTTCGGCTCAGCTGGCGTAAGGTAGCAAAGAGCGAGTCCGTCTGACGGCTACCTTACCACCCCACGTTTTACGCTATACCGCCAGCACCAGCGCCAGCGCAGTACATCTTCTTCCCACCTTGTCCCGCACCACTGTATCTCGAGCATCATGGCAAGCGGCCAGAGTGACACGGGACCAACGTCGTGTCTGTCACCGCCCGCTGGAGGTACGTTGCTCAAGGAACTCCCGCGACGGCAGGTAACTGACCTACTGGTAGTGAAGAGGAATCGCACACGAGAACGTCAACTGCCACGCAAGAGTGTGCGCTTGACACAGAACGCTCCAGCTGTACCTGATCAAATTCCCGAACGACGCCACAGAAGACAGCGATCGCCTGCAAAGAACTTTACATTTGTTCCACCTTCATCAAGCGACCTGACCGTGGACGAGGAGCATCCGATTGCATATTAGGCGGCAAATAAGCAGTGGCCCCGACAGTACATTGATCAGGCCAGGGAAGTGGAGAATATGCTGGCCCGTACGGGATCCATTTCGTCCAGGAGCAGGGCGGAGTCAGACACGGGATCCTTAACGCCGAGCTCGACAAACCAGGACAAGCAGCAGTCAAGGGAGGAGAAGAGCGCTGAGTACAAGGAACCACAATATGCCATTGTCCTTGCATCTAAAGCAGTCTTCATGAAGAGGTCCCCACTGGGTATATCCTTCTATAGCCAACGAGAATGCAGACAATTGCTTGAGCAAGGAGGAGAAGAAGGACCAGAGCGTTCATTGTTCCGCGACGACCTTTTTGAAGCAACCTGCAACAGGATACGGGGTAAGAATGAAACCCGAGTAATCCAAGATATCACCAGGTTGATCGTCCCCTCAGCGGAAACACTGGCCACCTTCGGGGCAACTCACTTGCGGTCTCTGGTCGAGAGTGAGAATGAAGGCTGGAACAACTCCATACCGATCACTAAAACTCGACCGCAGCCGGATTATGCGGTCGGTTTCAGCCGAGACGCATTCACACAGGAGCAGCTTGATAGGATGCATCCCGTCGTTGGCGACTTCAATGACCAGTCATACTTCATGGCCACGTGGTACATGTATTTTCCCTTCTTAACCTGTGAAGTTAAATGCGGAAACTCACCACTCGATGTTGCCGACCGGCAAAATGCTCACATCACAGCCCTTGCGGTACGAGCGGTGATGGAGCTCTTCCGGGCAGTCAAGCGCGAGAGAGAGCTGCATCGGGAGATCCTCGCTTTTTCCATCTCGCACGACCACCGAAGTGTCCGTACTTACGGTCACTGTGCCGAGATTGACCAGTCGGGAATGAGATATTACCACCGCCCTATACGCGCCTTTGACTTTACTGCATTAGACGGTAAAGAAAAGTGGACCGCATACAAATTCACAAAGAACGTCTACGACAACTGGATGCCTAAACATTTGGACAGAATCCGCTCCGCTATTGACCAGATCCCCGCTTCTTTGTCTCGCAGTCGGAACTAGATTATACTGAGCAATCATCTAGCTTGTCGCAAGGTCTCAGCGAACATGGCATTGCCCTATCCGATGCCGAATCTGCGTCCACACATGCTCACACAACTCCGAGCACTTCAGTGACAGGCCGAGATTTCAAGAAACCTAGGAGGCGAGAACCCTCGTTGTCGCGAGAAAGTGAAAACAATTGAGGTCATGTTTGTGGTCTAAGCCGGCAAAGAAGTAGATGCCTACGTCTTTCATACTATGGCTTTTCTCGACAAGTCTGTAACCGCCACCTTCTCGCTTCGGGAGCTCTCGGTTATTCTGGCATGATCGCGTAAGTTTGCATGTCGCCGTCACAAGCCCGCTGATTGCTTTCGGACCTTGTGTACCTACACGATGTCCGCATTGCTCAACTGGACTTAGCGTGCCTCAGCCACCTTGGTCTTCGACTTTGAACCACAATCTTTTGTTTCGCGGCTAATTCCCTAGCCCTTCTTGCCTCCGTCTCGACTTCTTCTGTAGATCGTCCTATTAGTGTTCTCTTAGATCTTCGCAATTCGTTGTCGTCCAGGCAGCTGCACTGACAACCGTAATCTAGTATTAAGCAGGTGCGTCACATTACTTCGAAACATGGGCGGCCAGGCTCAGCTCTTTGCTAAGAGTTTCGAGCATGCCGACCGGTATCGAGAGATGGCAAGGTCGGTTGCGAGCAAGTGGTAAATGTCCTTTGATCAAGTGCGAAAGCAAGACAGGCTTACTACAGACTATCCATCGTTCACAGCATATGTTGATTGCATTAACATTTCGCAGTCCTTGCTGCTTCTACGTAGCTCTTTGATGCAGCAAGCCAAAGCGAGGTCGATCTAGACCACGAGGGCACTGGAGAGGGGCTGTACGACGACATTTCTTGTATCCCAGGGAAGCACGGCATAGTGCGGCCCACCACATTGACACCTTCGCGCTATTGTGCGCATCAAGAATGGGAGTATGGTATCAAGCTCCCGTTGGTCATCATGGCTTGTCCGCGTCCTTTCGGACTGTGCCAGAAAGCACATTGCGAACAGTCATGGTGATAGGGCCTCAGACGATGTGAGAAGTACCGAATGGTCTCGTCCGCCTTCAATCGAGCGACCGCACCATGTCAAAAGAGCTCGTCCGCTTCAAGGTCTTCCTCAGACATGAACAGGGCGCCTTCAAAGGCGAGCACCTGTCCTTGCAAAGGGTCTTCTACGGCTTCCAGTTCTGTTCCTTCATGTATCTCCTTCTTCACTCGCTGGCAGATTGCATTCACATTAGCCGCACTTGTCTCCTCTGGGTGAGAAAGGGCAAACTCGGTTTTGATCCGCGCTGAGATCGGCTCCGAACCGTTAGGGCCTTTCGGACGCACCAATATGACCGAGTAGTCAACGGGCCCTCGTGATGCTTGCGCCACAGACATCTTCCGCCACGATGCTTCAGGTCTAGCCGCAGACGATTGAGCCGAGAATGTCACAAGGCCGGCCAACCCTTCATATGCCTCCTCATAGCACGAAAACCACGCATCCCCAGACGGCGAAGAACGAAGGGCCTCTAGTAGCGGGTTGGCAATCGCAGACTGGAAGACCTCCTCAGACGGGCCTTGCGAGTACTCCTCCTTAGAGATCTTGACCAGCTTCTCATGCTTTTTGTCCAGCTTCCAAAACACCTTGACCTCCCGCGGCTTAAAGAACAACGCCTGCTGCAACGGCTTCGACCTCTTGATCACGTCGCGCCAATTGAGACACGTGCGTTGAGCGAGCAGCAGTGTCTTCATCGGCAGATGGAGCAGGATGTTCTCCAGCAGCTCGGTGGTCGAGAAGACGGCATTGCGCGCAGCCGTAAGTGATTTGAAGGCCATAGAGCGAGTGGTCGTCGAACTTCGGGTCTCTTGCTTGCGGCGCTTTTGTATGTCAGCTTGTGTTTCTGATCGTTTGGACGGCACACGATGCAAGTTACCTTGTGAGCGCTCTCGTCCTGTCCATCCGTCATAACGGTGGCACTTCGTTTGCGTGCCATGTTGTATCGTCTGTGGCCTTCGTGGACGGTCTTGATGTGTGGTGTAGGCAATTGGAAGCGATTTGAAGTGCGGTCGGAGATTTAGGCGTCAAGAAACCCTATCGAATCGGGAAGGCACGCCCGTGGTTCGTGCTTGCCCTGTTTTCCACGCCTGCCTTGTCGTTCGCACTTGCCGTGGCTTATCAATGATGCTTGTTCGAATATGGTCGATCGGAAGGCCGGCAGCACCGAGTGCACCGTCTGTGAACACCAAGGTAGACGGAATGGAACACTGAGTGAAGCTTAAGGTAGGAACTTGAAGTTCGGCCGCAGTCACTCCACCTCCATACTGCTTGACAGAGTATTATGGTTGCACTGAGGGGACAGCGCCTCACGGATGCCGTCGAAGACTACATCATATTTTTACAAGACCTTCTTCAAAGGTATTCCACCTAATTTACGAGCAATTAAAGGAGAGAAAACCAGCGCAACGATGACTTGTACATGAAAGTAAATGTTGATCGAGTTGTTTGAACGTCTGTACACGACAGTCGTTGCTACAGTGGTCACTCTCCCAGAGACGTCGAGGGGACGCAACCGACACATAGGCAGTGGGTCGAGCATGCAACGGGTCGCCGACTTCGCACCATCCTCCAGGAAAGCTCTCGGGTCTCCCTGGCTCAGCTCTCGTGATCTTGTGGGGATCAAGCCGACATGTACGCCCATTCCTCTTTCGTGGGTACGACACGTCCCGGCAAGCTTATGTGTGTCTTTGGGCCGATACACGCCTTCCTGCCGGACTCGTATTCCACCAGGACATCGTGCAGCGTCTTGTCTGGGTGGACTTTGTAGTTGGTGGCGTGTCCTCCGCTGACGTAGCCCCGTTCATGCATCACAACACTGAAGATGTCTCCGAATGTCACTCCTTCGGCCCGCGCGACGTCTCTAGTCAGATGGTAACGTGAACGTGGTGCTGCCTTAATCAAGACCTCAAGCGTCACCTTCAGCATCCTGCACGGCGGATCGGTAACGTATGTCCGGGCTAGCGAGATATCGAGGTGTCGGAGATCGATAGCACCGCCGGCACGGAAGCGCCAAACCTCAGAGGAACCGCAGGCGGCACGCTGTGCGGACTCACGGGCCACCGCGAAGTGGTAAGGGTCCACCCCGAAGTGGTAAGGGTCGCACATGAGAAACGGATTGACCCTGACGGGTATTTCGCGCCTCTTCACTTGCTCGAGCTCGTTTTTTTCGCGCTCGTGGTGGATCCACCTAGTAACGTTTTTTTCAAACCAAACCGCGAACCCAGCATTCTTGTTGACTACTAAGACCCAAGTCTGCTCTTCGTCTCCACTGGGCAAGAGAAAGACTTTGCGCTGCAGCTTGACCGATGTGCGGATGACGTCGCGAAATTGGCGGCAGACCCTCTGCGCAGGGACAACATCAAGAGCGGGCAGCTGCAGGAGTATAGTCTCCAGTAGCTCGGGTGTGAAGAGGGCGGAGTGGCGAGGCGCGTCGGTAGTCATGGTCCGGGTGATGCGGCGGTCCGAGACTGGCGTCGAAAGAGTTTGCTTCTGTCGGCTTGATCAGCAACTGAACAAGCATGTGAGTCACTGGGGAACGTACCTTGCGACGACCTCGGTCGCCGTACTCCTCTTTGCGCTTCTTGACCGCCATGTTGGATGCTCACCTCGACGAGGTGCGGGTGCTTGACGGTGTCGGTGCGCCGTTGCGGTGTCGATTGCGTGCAAATTCAACGGAGAAAGTCGAGGTCAAAGTGAAGAGTCATTTTATGAGGAAAGGGCAGGTTGCGCACAGACCATCTTTATGACTGAGGGCATTCTTGCTTCTTACTACTTACCTTAAGCTTGTCTCCTACCATCGTGACTTGAAAACGCTCAGAGTGAGTATCGTGGATCGAATTCTTGGGACGTTGGCGAGAAAGCACTCTTGGGCATCTTCGTTTGGTATTGGCGGTCACTCAAACCGTTCTTCTATCAGACATCACCCGGACAATGCTACCAGGTCCTACCATCTCCACCAGCTACAACCAGATTGTCAATGCAGTCCATCAGCAAGACCAGCGGGGTTCAGCAGACATACCTTCTCGTGCCAACTCAAAAACACACTCATCGACTGGCCACCCCCCTCACCTCCGAAGTTGCGCCCGCCAGCCTGTGAGAACCCAGTCGCTTGAGGCGTGATGTTCTTTGATGCTGCTCCGCTACCTGGAGCTCCTTGGCCCATGCCCTTGTATATGTACTTCATGAGAGTATCGCACAGCTCGCTGCCGCCGTCGGCTTGATATAGGCGTTGAAGGATGGGTGTCATCTCCGCTTGCCGTATCTGGCCCAAGACTTCGGTGACGACTGATAGGTGGATGCTCTGCTCGTCAATGTGTCAGCGGTGTCGCCCCATTCCCTCATCGCCGGCGAGGCCTCCGATGCTAGCCAGAACCATGTCTACGCACCTTCCCTTGCTCGTCCGCACCGTACGGCGCATTTTCTAAAGCTCCTTGCAGTGCTCCCTCGGCATTACCTCCCCGCACTAATTGCCGTATTTGGCCTGAGAGCGTCTGCACATCTGAAGTCGAAACGGGTTGGACGGCGGGTGTTAGCGTGGTGAGATCGAAGTTGAATGCGGAGTCCGGATCGTAGGCGTCGATGTTGATCGTCCGCCAGTTGATGTTCGCCATATTGTACACCCAGCCTCGCCTCCTGCTGTATCCTTCTCGTAGTGTCCGGCGTGGATATCAGTCTGTGATGTTGTGCTGTGTGAAGTGGTCTTGACTGCCCTCAGACGCCGTGTCGTGCCTGGCGAGGACGTGGGGTGAATCGGCTTGGCGGTAGCGCTTCCGACACCAGGAGACCACGGGCCGCTGCCGTCACTAGAGCTTCCAGAACGCGACAACAAAACGCGTCGCACAGGAAACAATCTTGACGACGTGACTTGCGGGCTGCTGCGCTGCTGCGAATACGTAAGGTATACATATGGCACGAGGACCCAGTATGTTAGGCATACATCATCTACAGGTACCAAGCATGCGACGACAAACATGACCTTGACGCACCAACATCGATCGCTCCTGGACCGGCTACAGCGCGACGATCCTGCCGTCACAGTCGGCGGGCTCGACGGGCCACATTCCATGAATCAAGCGCAAGACTCTGATGACGACGACGACGGATCCGGCTTCTCGAACTTCAGCACCCTAGAAAACGAGACGGACGATTTTGGACGGAGGATACTGCAGCATCAACGGGATTTACAACGCATTAAGTATGCTATGGGTCCTGGACAGCAACCGTTTCGGAGAGCGCGCCCGAAGTCCAGCTTAGCGGAACGGTTGGGCCAGCGCGATCAGCGTAATGATGAGGTGGAGGAAGTAAAGCATGAGCGGACGGAGAGTGCTAGCAACGCCGCCGTTCCGCCAGTCGAAGTGCCTAGGCAATGGGGGCGGAGGGCAAAGAAGAACCCCAATTGGTTGCGAAATCGGCATGCCGTAGAGCTGCCGGGAGCACCTTTGATGAATGAGGCGCGGCCAAGGCAGGATAAAAAGGCAGACGAGGATGCGATCATGCCCCATCGGACGACTTACACGGGCGACGAGGATTGGCACGCTGCGCAGGACGAGATGCTACCCAATATCCAGGACACGTCGCCTTCTATGCGACGCCACAGGAGTCATCCGTCCCCCTCCTCTATGCGGCACATGAACACGACGCTTGGTCAAGCCTTGGAATCCGAAGACCACGACTTCTCTTCCGTATCTCTCTTGGCATCCACCCCCGCGGTCAATAGACGCGACCGCAAGATTGACGAGCTCATGCACAATCAGCTCGAGGGCATGCGGCGGCGTGGTTTCACCAAGCAAACTCTCGGACAAGCTCTTGAAGAGGCGGCGAACAGAGATGCCGAAACGCGACCAGTCACAGCACCTGCCGGCGATATTGTCCGTATCTCTCGACGAAGGCGTAGCCTGGTGGCAAACAAAGAAAACATGGCGCCCAACGGCATCTCAATCACTAACAAAGAAGGCACTGACAAGGCAGCTTTGACAAGCCGCCAGGCGCAAGCGGTGACGTTCCAGAACAGGCGACAACCTGCACACGCGCGAACGGAATCATACAATTTGCTGAAGCAGCTTGCGTCTAGCATGTCGCCCAGTCCTGGTCAAGACAGGTCTGGGCGCAATGTGCCCGAGAGACCTAGGACAAGCGAGCCAGATGGCGGAGCGAATCCTTCGAGGATGAAAAGCAGCAGCGGTGCTTACAGGACTGGAGAGCGACCACTTGGTGAAGTGCAGCAAAGAGAGAGGCGGGCACCCCTCACCGAGGGCGCCCCGCCGTCTCGTAAAGGGGACACTGCCAGGCCTGACGGCCAACACGCTGAAGATGCAGACAATTTACTCGCACCAGTAGCGAGCGCAGCAGAAGCTCAGACACCAGTCGTCACTGGAGCTTGGGTAGACACGCCAGGCCAGCGGACAGACTCGCGGCCGCTCCCAGATTCGCTGTATGGTGCTGCCGCGTCAGGGCCCCGGAACAATGCGTTCGAAGACGGCCTCAGACGAATACGGAGCGAGACTTCACGAGCAAAGTCAGCACTGAGTGACATTCTCAAGGAGGCCCGAGACCAGCCAGACGGTCAATTTGGAGATACCACGATACAATCATTGGAAAACATTGCAAACCCAGGTGCAGATTTGACAGATACCATTCACAACATTGACATCGAGCAAGTCGCGCAAGAAGTAGTGGACGCCATCGAAGCCGAGCAGCCCATGACGCAAGCCGTGAGGCAACGTCGCCAGGAGGCACTTGCAATGGAAGCACTGAACAAGCATCACCGCGCCGCGAAGAACAGCCTCAAGAATGTCAATGGAGGGCTCCCACGCATCGGGGACCAGATCGAGACTGCGCAGGAAGCTCACCGTCTCCCAAATTCAATCAGCGTTAACGACAGGCCGCAGCATGAGCTGATGCAAGACGCAATAGACAAGTATGTCCGCGCTGCACAAAACAGCCTCGGGGAGTCTGACAGAGAACGGCGGCGGAGAGATGACCAGACTGAGACTGCAAAGGAGGCTCGACCTCCTCTCACCGCTCCGCCCGCTGCTAACACGGCCTCATCAAGACCAACGAACAGCAGAAACAGCCGACCGGTCTGCGGAGCCTGTGGCGGGACGTCTCAGGGTTCCGTTTGGCAAGCCCTGTGCCTCGAATTCTTGAGTTGTTTCTACTCCTACTCCCTGCCCCACAGCCGGCGACCGCGCCCGACTTGGCTCGGCTTACTCCTCCTCGCCTCTGTCGCCTGGTACATCACGGAGTCACTACTGTGCCGACAGTTCTGCCACAAACTCTGGGCCGAGACCATGATCGGCTACGGCGTGGATCCAAATGCCCCTCGCTTTCCCTTCGTAATCCCGACGCTCCTTCTCCGGCCTTTCAAGCCGGTCTGGGAGCCCGTCCTCGGTAACTCAGCATGGTGTTTCGACGTATTTGGAAATTGGGTCTTTGGAGATTCAGCCGTCGACGTCGATCCGCCTTTCGCGAGGCCCGCGCAGCCTGTCACAAATTTGAGAAGGGCCGTAACGAGCTCCAATGGGAATGCCTTGTGGCAGACCTCTACGACAGCGGTCGCTGCGGCGACTGCTAGAGTGGCGGGGAGTATGATGGATGTGGTCGATGAGGCGGGGAGTATGTGGGATGATGAGTTTCTTTGATCCCGCTTTGACGGATACAGGTACGCCGGCTTTGCCGAGAAGTGGTATTGACATGGAAGCATTCGTTGATGCTTGTATGCTCTGAGGGAGTTGAGTCATGGCGGTTGTGACCCTTTTTATTGCAGTATACCCACATATCACGTGCGCGGCGCAAGATGCGACTTCCTTGCTTTTCCCTCTCGTCTGCCGCGATTCGGTATGTTACCAGCACTTGCCTTCACATCACTGCTCTTTCCCCCCTGTTTGTTGTGGCTGCCCTTGGCTATCTTGGTACATCCCGCGTATGGCTCTGCTTCACTCCAAGTAACAGCTATTCATTCGCGGTAGATCCGACCGGCCGGCCACTCGTTCTCAGGCTTGCAGCGGTTTACACCCTTAACGCTGCCACAGAGCGCGTGCAGTCGCGACGATCGATCTCGTATTGCCATAGCCGGCGATGAAGCCTTTGCCAGACCAGCGAGACTAGATCAGCCAGAGACGACATTCGGCTTCGGGGGCGAACATCAAAAGCGATGAGCAGTGGCCTACGTTCCAAGAAATCGATCTCACCATTGCTACCGAACTGGAGCGGATTGAAAGGACATACGTACATGGAAGACGAGCGCGAGAAGGCAGGTATCAATCGCCGTGAAGTCAACGACGATCTGCCCAGGGGTTGTATCCTCGATCTCGACTAGGGCGTATATACTGCACATCTCGTAAGTGCATGAGCCACTGCAATTCAGACTACGCCACGTAGGCATTAAGAGAGTCTCTGAGCTCGGCTAGTCCAGCCAGGCCAGTCTTCGGATCGAACAGCCACGCACGTCTTTTCAGTGAGCAGCAAGACCAGTATGAGCGAGTTGTCCCTACCGCCAGTCCCAGCAAGCAAGTACCCAAACATCGACAACACCACTTGGCGACTGTTTGGCTTCCACGACAGCGAGCTGAAACTCAACAAGCATTGGAAGCTGCATTCCAAAATCGACGGACACACCTTTACTCAGGACGAGCGGTTCTCTGCCGCACTTTGGGTGCTCAAGCACTCGTATCACCACAGCCGACGCATCTTCCATCAGTTCTGTCCTTGTGTTCTGCTCGTCGACATCTTCGTTATCCGGCATCACTGCAAGAAGGCCTACCTGAACCCGGACTCGGCGAGACATTTCATCAACAACTGCCACCATCAAGTCTCGGAATCCTCAGCGTCAGCGACGTTGTCCGGGAAGCTCTAAGCAATGGCATACTACTCCCAACAACCACCTCCTCAACGACCCATCGCTAGACAGTATCTCTCAGAGGCATCCAAAGCACGATATACACCAAATGGCTCGCAAACGAGCTTTTGTGTGGCAATCCCTCAGTGCGCGTCGGAGCTAAGTCTTGGTCAGCCAGTGCCGAAGCATCACAGTCGATCTGGACATCGACCTCATAGTATAGCCAGCCCGCCCCGGCCATCGAATTCGCTGCCGCCACCCCGAAACAAGATCATATGCCCGAGTCTGGCTCCTACGATGGAATCCAATCCCTCCCGCCGCTCGCCTCTACGTCCCAAGCCCCCTTCAGTCCGAAGCGAGCACTACGCGCCTACGCTGTCGGAACACGGCACCGCAGGGCGCGTCGACGCCACGATTCCCGAAGACCGGACCTGGCCCCGGGGACCCCACTCAAACATTCCCTCCGCTCCGCCCAGCGCTCATCCCCCACCTGCTACCACCTCACTGCCTTCCGAATCTTCAAGCCCCATCTCCCACACCTCCCATTGGCGCCCAAGCTACGCCGCAACGCACTCGGACCTCAGCCGCCTCACGGCCCTCCCCACCACCAAAACCGCCCCCGTCCCCGCACCCGCCCCCGTCCTCTACGATCCCTACTACAGCTCGCAAATCGAGCAGCGCCGCCCCTCCAAAGCCCGATACTGGGACGTCCACTTCTGCGGTAAACACCAAATCGACGGCAAATGCTGCGTCAAGCCCAGCTTCCAAGGCCCCCTAGCCAGTCGCAACATCGACCACCTCCCCGTCTGCCACCTCAAGTGCTAGAAGCGCGAGCGCGACCGCCTCAAACTTGCCAGCTGGCATCACGGGGACCTGCCGCTGTGTCATCGCGTGTGCTATCTGACGAAGCTGTGGCAGCTGCGCGCGGATGCCCAGGAGGGGTGTCGGTGCGATCATTGTTTGGTGCAGTGTGTGCCGCATAATCGGTCGTGGAGGGAAAGATTAGGGTGGCCGACATTGGTGCATTATCTTGGCAATGAGTGTGCTTCGCATGGGGCGGTTTAGATGATGGTGAAGATTGGGAAATGTTCCTAGGCATAGAGACATTACCTTATCTTACCTGTACCTTACCTAGATGTTGTTGACGCACTCGGACTCGGCTCGCTATTGATGGCTCACAAGAGGCGTATACATCAGAGTCAGTTCATAACATGAAGGTAGGCTCTTGAGATCTTATTCGCGGATCTCCGGGACAAGAGATCGTTCCTGCCTTATCGCGTGCTTATCTGCCCATGCATTGACCTGTTCGGGATCGGTTACATCACTTGAATCTCAATGGCCCAAGCTCCATTCGTCACCAGTGCGACACTTGCCCTTTCAGTTTCAGGTTTCACATGCACGAATGCCTCTTCCACCACCCTACCTTATTCATTTCCCTCATACCTGAATTCCCACAACCGAAACCAAACGCAACAACACCCACCTTCGACCCTCCCTCCTCCTTCCCGTACCCAGCAGCAGCACCAAAACCATGTCCCTTCTCCGCATCACCCGCCAGCCCCTACTCCGACAGGTCGCGCGCCAAACCCGAACTCGCACCCTCACCACCACCCCGCGCCGCCTAGCCTCGCAAGACTACGGCTCCGGCGCCGGCGACCCCAAGGGCGAGGACCCGCAAGCCCAAGGCAAGAATCCCTCGGAAAACCATGAGCACCCGGGTCCCGAAGCTCCTAGCGTAGGCCAGTCAAAGTCCGGCGGTAGT
Source organism: Salinomyces thailandicus (assembly GCA_005059885.1). Classification (NCBI taxonomy): domain Eukaryota; kingdom Fungi; phylum Ascomycota; class Dothideomycetes; order Mycosphaerellales; family Teratosphaeriaceae; genus Salinomyces; species Salinomyces thailandicus. Next base: position 77,389 of record NAJL01000057.1, on the reverse strand, counting down.
GGTGGTGGTGGTGGTGGTAGTGGTAGTGGTTCTGGAGGAGCGCAACCCAAGATCCATTCGACCAGTCCGTCAAGTAACCAGCCGTCCGAGGACGTGCAGAAGCATAATTCCGAGATGGAGCAGAGGCAGGAGAAGACGAGTGAGCATGGCAAGGACCAGAAGCAGAATGTTGGAAAGGAGTTTTGGGCGGGTGAGTAATGATGTTCTACTCTGTTTGTCCGTCTGTTCATTGGGTATGGGGATGCTGACCGTGAGATTAGGGCAAGGTGGCGCGGATAAGCAGCCGTAGAGGCGGGTGGACTGTGTACATGTCTGTTTCACTTTTTTAAAGCAGCGCCAGGCAGTTGGGAGGATGGGTGTGCGTGTAACAGTAGCAATGGGACGGATTCTATCTGGACGTTTGGCTTGCATGAGAAGATCACGGATAGCGAAGGTTGATGTACTCACCTATACCTCACGCATTCAAAATCGTCTCTGCTCGCCACCACATCCCACGACTGTACCAGGTGCGATGCGATCACTGGTCTCGAGTATGAAGACTGACTACCTTACTAAACAAGACCATCTAACAACAAACGCCTTGCTACTGTCCACAGATCCCACACCTTCCTTCCTGCGCCACGCCCTACGTCGCCTGCGCCGAATCCACCCGCTCATGCATACTCGAAAGCGGCAGCTCTTTCGTCTCTAGCCCCTCCAACTCCCGTGACGCTGGCGGCTCCTCCACCCGCGTATGCATCGAATCCGGTACGAGATCCGGCGTCACCTGCCGCATCAACTCGGGCTTCGGTGGCAGCGGCGCTAGAAACGGCTTCGCCGTTGGAGACTTCGGACTGTCTAGTTTTCCCAGCACAGAATCGCGCTTCTGCAGCACGTGTTCTGCGGATGGGAGAGCTTGGCCCAAACCCTCGGAGGCGGCGACTTGTTCGATAGACTTGAAGTACTACGCAGTACTCACATCAGTGGCTGTACTACTGACGAAAGGGCTAGCTTCCTGCAAAAGTGACGTGGCTGGCTTACCTTGACGGTCTTGACCTGCAGCTCCAACGTCGCGTCCTCGTCGACAACGATCATGGCGTGTGGATGCATCTGCAGGCTGGAGAGCGTCCACATGTGGTTGACGCCGCCTTCGATGCATTTCTGCAGCGCAAGAGCTTTGTGCGCGCCCGTGATGATGACGACGACCTCGCGGGCCTAGATATTCTCGACGTTAGCATTCACCGCCATAACCACGCGGGAAACCAGGACAACAAGCAGATCAGCACTAAAGAAGGAGGAGCGCACGCACATCAAGCACAGTCCCCACGCCCACCGTCAACGCCATCTTGGGCACCTTGGTCAGATCATTGCCGAAGAACCTCGAATTCGCCAAAATCGTCTCATAAGCCAACGTCTTCACCCTCGTCCGACTCGCCAGACTACTCCCGGGCTCGTTAAAAGCCACATGCCCATCCGGCCCGATCCCACCCAAAAACAACTCAATCCCTCCCACCCGACGGATCTTCTCCTCATACGCTAGACACTCGGCTTCCAGGTCCTCGGCGTTGCCGTCGAGGATGTGAATGTGGGCCGGGTCGACGTCGACGTGCTGGAAGAAATGCGTGTACATGAAGGAGTGGTAGGATTCTGGGTGGTCGCGGGGCAGGTGCACGTATTCATCCATGTTGAAGGTTACGACGTTGCGGAAGGTGATGGCGTGGGTTTTGTAGGCGGTGACGAGGTGGGCGTAGATTCCTTCGGGGGAGGAGCCGGTTGGGAGGCCGAGGACGAAGGGTTTGCTTGGGGTTGGGCCGAAGGCGTTGATGCGGTTTTGGGGGTTGTCAGTGAGGAGTGAGGGTGGGTGTGGGAGGAAGGCGTACTGATGATGTAGTCGGCGATGTACTTGGCCGCCGTGTCCTTGTCATCTCGGATGATGAGGCGCCTGTCCGATGGTTCAGTATTCAATCTGTTTCAGGCCGTAGCGCGTTTGCTGTATGCCTCACATTTTTAAAATGGGACAGCTGTAGTATCTAAGGTATTAGGAGGTTCACGGATAAGAAGTCAATAGGAATAAGATCCAATCTTGATCCTCCAGCTAGGGAACTCTTCGACTGTAAGTGTAGTGAATCTGATCGAGGGACTTGTATCTCACAACGACGAGAAAGAGGGGGCAGATCACAGCGGTACTTGCCCTACATGTACTTGCCAACGATAGTCAGGGTAAGGTACCTTTTGTATATAGAACTGGAACACTGATGCTCTACCGGTGACGTCGTAAGGATCATGCCAGCGCGAATGCGACAAGGTAGCAATGGAACATCATGAGAGCAACAGCAACGGCAACACCAACAACCTCGACTAGCCTGAAGTGAAGGGTATGGAAAGTCTTGTCGGGCGCCACATGCTACCCTCGTGGAGCTCGTGTGGAATTGTTTCCAATCCATTTTTTTTTTGGTCCTGGCCCTCACCTGCCTGCGAGGTTGCAGCAAGGCGTGGTGCTTGCTGCAGCAATATAGTGTTGCCGCTGGCGGGGCGGGGTGTGGCTGCCAAGGAAAGCTATAGGCGCGGATTCGGCAAGCATGACTACGACCCTGTTATCGCGTGGCCTGGCTTGAAGGTTCTTCGTCGTAACTTTCGTATTCACGTTACAGCACAGGCTCTGGAATGCGGCATCTGGAAGGTGAAGCAGGTACTTCGTAAGGTGTTGTACGCGGAATTCACAATGCTGCAGCGTCCGCAAGCCGTATGCGACGTCTTGATAAGAAGGTTGGCTTCGATAGGCCATACTAGACGTTGGAAAAGATGGGTTACGGCCAAGCATCCCCCGAAGGAGGCGAGGTGGATGGAGGGCACTGTAGGTGGACAGGCGGGCACTCCAGGTGGTTTACATAAGCTCGGGAATATTGAAACCTTGCCCGCATTGCACACGCGACAACTCATGAAGCTAACGTCTTGACTCTTCAGCTGGTGTGCAACCAACACGAGGTACATGTATACGGTATTCTCCTTGGCTTTCTCCCGCATGCATCCTGCTGCCGATGCCACCGTAGCGCCCACCAAGCTGTGCGATTCGGATTGCGAGGGATGGGAATGCACGCACAGGCTAAGTACATATGATAGGTCTTCTCCTTCGCTTTCTCCAGCATCCGGACTGATCCTGATGCCAACGTATCGGCCCATCAAGTCGTGTCAACTATAACGCAAGGCCTGGGGATGCAGCATTCGACAGCCGCACATGTGAACGCACATGCAGTACACATGTCACAGCACGTGATATCAACACTGCTGTGCCGAACGTAGCGGCATCTTGATTCGTCCTAGAACGCGCGCAGGGCAAGGGTCCGATTACCCGCTTACCTTATCTACGCCCCCCCGGGAGACCACCTCATCCTGCACCTCTTTGCCAACCTCAGTTCATGAACTGAAGTGATGGGGTGGGGGTGGCTTCACTTCACGAGACCCCCTCCCTCACTTTGACCTTTGACGAGAGCCAAACCTCATTTCTGCATCCACACCACAACCACAACCGCCACCGCTGCTGCTGCCGTGCCCGCACGTTTTTAACCAATTAACAGAGCTGACGGCGTGTAGCAACCCACATCACAGATCACAGACTACAAGACATCCACCTTTACACGTCGACACCGCCGTCGTCGCGCCGGCCGCCATGGCGGAGCCGGAAAAGACCGCGCCGCTCGAAGGCACCCATTCCTCCACCCCGTCCATGGACGGAGAGAGCGGCACCACCCCAAAGGGGTGGATGTATAAGGCTCCCAAGATCGGCTCCCTCACGTTGCCGTACTACGCCAGTCCAGAGGCTCAGCTGCTGCTGGTTGCCTTCGTGTGCTTTCTTTGCCCGGGTAAGTGAAGACCCACTTACACCGCCCGCAGGCACATCACTCACTAACAGCTCGCAGGAATGTTTAACGCGGTAAATGGCCTCGGAGGAGGCGGTCAGGTCAATCCCCAAGCCTCGAACGATTCGAACACCGCCCTCTACGCCACCTTCGCTGTCGTTGGATTCTTCGCCGGGACTGTTACCAACACAGTCGGCATCAAGCTCGCTCTCTCCTTCGGCGGCCTCGGATATGCGGTATATGTATCTTCCTACCTTTGCTATAACCATACGCAATCCTACGGCTACATTGTGTTTGCCGGCTTCGCTTTGGGCTGCTGTGCCGGCGTGCTGTGGTCCGCTCAAGGCGCAATCATGATGTCGTACCCTCCGGAGAAAGAAAAGGGACGTTACATCTCTTGGTTCTGGATCATTTTCAACATGGGTGGCGTGATCGGCAGCCTGGTAAGATTGTTCGCCGAAACCCCGAGTGGAACCAGGTTGAGAGGCAGATGCTAACAAGAATGACAGGTCCCGCTCGGTCAGAACATCCACGTCACTAGCAATAGCACAGTCACCGATGGCACTTACATCGGCTTCTTGGTCCTGACGATCGCCGGCGCTTGTTTGGCATGGACCTTGGTGGATGCGAAGCACGTGGTCCGTACCGATGGCTCGCGTGTTATTATCATGCAGCACCCAACATGGAAGACCGAGCTTCTAGGCCTGTGGCAGACTCTCCAGAGCGATCCATACATCGTGCTACTGTGGCCGATGTTCTTCGCCTCGAACTGGTTCTACACGTACCAGTTCAACGACGTCAATCTGGCTCAGTTCAATACGCGCACGCGTGCCCTGAACAACACGATATACTGGAGCGCGCAAATTGTCGGCGCCCTAGTCTTCGGCTACGCGCTCGACGCGACTCATTTCAGACGTACCACTCGGGCCAAAGCTGCTTGGGTGGCTCTCTTCGTCCTGACATTTGCGATCTGGGGCGGAGGCTACGCCTTCCAGCTGCACTACACCCGTGCCGAAGTCAACGCCGACGACTATCTCAAGATAGACTGGACTTACGGCAGCTACATCGGTCCCATGTTCCTGTACATGTTCTACGGCTTCTACGACGCGGCCTGGCAGACGTGCGTCTACTGGTTCATGGGCAGCATGTCGAACAACAGCCGCAAGCTGGCCAACTTTGCCGGCTTCTACAAGGGCATTCAGTCGGCCGGTGCTGCCATCATCTGGCGTTTGGACGGCTTGAACTCGCCGCCGCCGTACATGAATCTCTTCGCGTCGTGCTGGGCGTTGCTGGTGGGCAGCTTGCTCGTCGCGGCCCCGGTCATGTACTGGAAGATCCAGGATACGGTGCCTGTCGAGCAGGACATCCAATTCTCGGAACGGACCGCGTCTGAGGTCGTCGAGGCTCCCAAATCGGGCGGAGCGGATGGCGAGCACGTCTAAATGGCGTGTTCACATCATCTCATCCAGACAGGAGAAGGGAGAGCGCGTTGCCACTGCCTGGTAACAAAGGCGCGAAAGATTCCATATTGCCACATCTGTTGGCGGAGTCTAGGGGTGTGCATTTCACGGTGTCGGTAGCACGGCGTCCGTCGGGTCTTTGAGGATAGGATGATGCTGGATGTTGGGATGTAACTTCAACAATGAGCAGATCAATCGATAGACCACTTTATGACTTTTTCAGCGTCTCTTTTCATGTCCGAACGAAGCACGTACTTCGAGAAGCTCTCGTGACAGTGACCCAACGAAGGTGAGGTAGTAGTATGAAGCAGGCCGGGCCAGGAGACCTGATGTAGTTTTAGTCCCCACGGACGGAGAGTCCTCGGGCAGCGGAGTATGCCGCCCCGGTAAGACTTGCCGTCTGCCCCGCACCTCATCACACTCCTGGTGAAGGACGGGAGTCAAGGACAGCCCTACCTAGTACCTTATCCATGACGGTCACCCTATCGGCCTCCAATGCAACGTCACCAAGTCACCAGTCCCCAGTCCGCCATCCATCCGCCCTGGTTGAACCTCGCAAAAGAATCCGCCCACATGTGACATCCTCTGCCGCCAATGCCGCTGCCTCCGACCACGCGGCACCCCGGCCGGCAGCTTGCAGACCTCACATGACTACCTTTCTATTATTTCTGGTACTCGCAGGAGCGTGACAACGACCTCCCGCCCTTCCATCCCGCCCCCTTCCCCTGGACCTCGTAGTTGACCTAGCGGGTCGGACCTCGGACGGGCTACAGCGCTGTGACCGCTTTACTAGAGGTGCTACCTAGTCACGATGAGATAATACCACCTCGCCTTGCGGCGGTACGACAACGACAACACAAGGCAACGGACTTGTGACAGGTTACCCGGATACTACCCCCAGCGCGCCCGACCGCGGCTCACTCTTACCAATACCTACCTGGAGTAGGTAAAATTACGTTGCTTGTCCCAGCTTGGTTCCGTACCTACAGCATGTTGGCCCGCTGGACGAATCGGATCTGGCATACCGCATTGTTTCTCAATCTGTTATGACACATGTCGACTGCCTACTACCGTGACTATTACTACTACTGCTGGACACTGGGTACCAGGTGTAGTGGACTGAGGACAAGGCTTGACGACGATCACACACATGATCGTATGGTGCACTCTTTGAGATTCATCAGTGAATGGTGACTTCTCTAATGACATCGGTCTGTCGTCGCTGCTTCCACTATCTCTTCGACTTCTGGCTATCCACCAGACTCGGGCGAGCGATGAGTGTACTCCTCGCGTCTGCAACCAGATACATCACGCCGACCCGTCCCAACAAACGCCGGCGCATACGCCATGTAGCGGAGCCCAAGACCGAGAAGAGCATGGAGCAGTTCGCTCAGGAAGCCAAGGGGCTTCTCGAAGCGCCTTCTCAGCCTGACCGTATGCTAGCCATGTCGGCGCGCTTGCAGAGCGAGTACCGCGAGAAGCTGCAGTCGTCGGACATCTCGATGCTGCCGTCTTATCAACACACGCTGCCGACTGGTAAAGAGAGAGGAGACTTTTTAGCTCTGGATGTGGGAGGCTCGACGTTTCGCATCGCGCTGGTACGGTTGGGAGCTAAAAGGAAAGAGGAGGCTAGCATGCAGGTCCGGCGCATTCGAAGTTTTGTGATCGATAAGCGCATACGGGACTTGAGAGGGCAGCAGTTTTTCGACTGGATGGCGGAGAGGATCGCTGAGATGCTCGCAGAGTATAATCATATCAATGGGACTAGGGATGCGAGGCTAAAGATGGGTCTGGCGTGGTCTTTCCCCATAGACCAGACTTCACTTAAGACTGGGCGGTTGCTTGCCATGGGGAAAGGATTCTTCGCTACACATGGCGTAGAGGGGCAGGACCTGAGCGAACTCATCATGAGCTCCTGCCGCACGCGCGGGCTTAATGTGGAAATGGGCGCAATTGTAAATGATGGCGCAGCCACCCTGCTCTCCCAAGCCTACCGCGACCCCTCAACCCGCATGTCCCTCATCCTAGGCACAGGTATGAACGCCGCAGTCTACCTCCCGACTACCGCTCTTGGCCCCACCAAACTCCAAGCGCGCCCACCCTCCTGGCGCAAAGCCGCCCAGCACGTCCTCGTCAACACCGAACTCAGTATGTTCGGCAAACACATCCTCCCCACCACCCGCTGGGACGACGAGCTCAACACCACCCACCTCCTCCCAGACTTTCAACCCCTCGAATACCTCGTCACAGGCCGCTACCTCGGCGAGATCGTCCGCCTTGTCCTCATCGAAGCAGTCACAAAAGCCGGCCTCTTTCATGGCGAACTTCCCGCCCATCTCGACCAACCTTATACCCTCGATACCCGCCTCCTCGCCACTTTCCAAAGCGATACCGGCCCCGACCTCGCAAAAGCCACCCAAACCTTCCTCACCTCCCACCCTCTACCCCGCCACCAATCCCCTCCTCTTCTCACGGACTTCCATTTCCTCCGCGACCTCAGCCGTCTCGTCGCTGACCGCGCGGCCGTCTACCTCGCCATCGCCCTCCACGCACTCTGGACCGCCCGGACCGCCGCCGAGGGTCTGGAACCCAACGAAGCGAGTCGGGTTACCATCGCGTGCAATGGCACGATTGTGGAAAAGTATCCGGGTTTTCGCGCTGGGTGCCAAGGGCATCTTGATGCGCTTTGTATGGCGTCGGGTTGCGAAGCGGGGTGTGTCAAGTTGGAAATGGCGCCTGAGAGCTCCATCTTCGGCGCTGCGGTTGCTGTGGCTTGCCTTGAGGAAGGGTGATGAGGGCTAGGAGCCAAAAGCTGTGCTCTGCATGGGCTAAAGAAGCCCATCGAATCGAAGCGACAAGCTTAGCTTCACGCGATGCCCCTACACACAAAACACTGAATGTAAGGCCGGGAAACACGGCGCACGCAGGATAGCCAGTTGTTCATAGCGTGGGAGTCTTGGCATGGTTCGCTGAGAAAGGGGAGACATAGCGTCTTGACGCCAATCGCACGAAACCGCGTGACCACTGTAAAAGAAGAGCCTAAGTACATATATCTCTATCTGAGATGCAGTGCAGCACGTCAACGCGCGTGGAGTTCTTCTAAGATTCTATGGATATTACGGTCATGAGCCGTTTGGGGAGATGATCGATCTTATCTTTCTTGGCTCGTCTTCTCCCCCCCTGCACCGCGATTCTAGGAGATCACCTTCAGCGCGAGTTACAAGCAGCAGACTCACGCCTCGGATGGGAATTCCAGGGTGCCTGGGGCTTCCGGCCAAGAGCCGCATCTGCCCTGTTTTCGACTCTTGCTTCACCTGCCGAAAGGCTGCGCAGCTCTCCCAGACGGGCGTGAGCAATGAGATATCACTGCTTACTCTCTCAGCTTCCAGACTGTGTTGACTAGGCACAGCAGACGACGCCCCCAGGCGGGCTCTCCGTTGGCTCCGCAGATTGCATATCTTTTCCTTTCCCGGCTGGACAATGAGACTCTATGGCTGTGTCGGAAAAGGACCTTTGCGACGATCGAGTGATCCTTCTGCATGTCCAACGCCCACAGCTCGGGACAGAAGAGCATGCGTCATTCCCGGGCACGAGGCAGCAGCGGCTGGCGGTCTGGCTGGCCAAGGAGGCGCACAACGTATCATTCGCATTTCGAGTGCGACCACGTCCGTCACGGCGGAGCGGGAAGCCACGATCAAAAGCTGTCAGCTCGATCTGTCATGCGAAAGCAAAAGTTGGCATTGACCGAACGTGTCGCCCGGACTTGGAATCCAATCCCGATCTGCACACGATCCACTACCATACCTCGATCAGAAGACCATGAGAAAGCTCAGTACATAGGCCAAGATCCAGAATTTTACAAGAGCCAGATCCACAGGGTTTTCAACTAACATCCTCGCTAAAATACCTCTTACTCCTCGACCCGCCCTTCACACTCGTCTTCGGATCCCTAGGATCAGATGGGAGCTTCGTATGATGCACGACATGCGGTCGGTAGACAGCTTCGACGGGGGGCATCCAGTCGTCGAGGCCGAGGGGGAAGTACTCATACAAGAGATCGGCGCTCTCGTCAGGACTATTGACCGTGTTGATAGAGAAGGAAGGGGGGTGCGGAGGTGGGATATGGAGTTTTTTGGCGGGGCGGTGGTGGTCAGAGGGCGTGCGACTGCTGCTCGTGCTAGGTTTGGTGGGTATGTCTTCGACTAGGGAGAGGTTTATGGGTGCTGAGGGGACGGGATGAGGTTTCGTGAAGCGTGGAAGGTCCGGGGAGGAGGCGGGGTAGCCGGGAAGGTGTTCTAAGGGACTTGCGTGGGGGGGTATAGTTGTGGTTGCGCCGGGCTGGGTATTGACGGTGCCCTTCCAGTCGTAGAAGTCGTTTGATGGCGGCCCGTTGAAGTCGAAGTATGATTGCATCGGCGGGGCTTGCATCTCTGTCTTGAGCGGTGCGGACGTCGGGCCGTCCTGGACTTTCTTCGTTGACTCGCCGGACGAGGCACGGCTGACATGCCCGGGCAATTGAGAGATCTTGCGCGCATGCCCGGCGCCATTCAGAGGCATGTCTTTCCTTGCTTGGAAATTTCGCGGGCTTCGTCCTCGAACGATGATGGCGCCGGATTGCACCTCGCAAATCGGAATTTTCACCCCAGTGGAGAGTGTCGCGAGCACTCTAAGACGGACTGTAAAATGCTGCTGCAGCTCTCTGCGACGGCCGTTGTTTGCTGTAGCAATTCGAAATTGAAGTCGCTTCCACTGGAAGGGAAAGGTCGCCAGGTTCGAGTCCATCTCTTGTACATTGACGAGATCTAGAGGGATGGCAGGAGGTTCTTGCTCCGTCTTCTCTTCTGGTACTGGCGCATTTGGGTGCGCATGCGTCTTCCACGGCACAGAGATAATCTTGACTGGATTACGCTCGGTCGACTCAGTGGCACAGATAACAAGCTCCTGACCCACGATGGGAATATGCTCTCCCTGGTCCGTCAGCATAGAGCGCAAAGCCCTCGGTAGCGTGATCTCGCCGGTTACCTGGAAGAGGTTGCGGCGGTAGCAGGTCAGCTCCGACGAGGGTGGCTGTGCCTCTCCAGCGTTTGCCCATGGACTTTCGGCAAGGAAGAACATCCCGTGTAATTGTGCCGACAGTGATATCGATGTCCTTGTGTTTGTCCAATCGAGCAAGGTGTAATCGAACGTCGGGATCGAAAAGCTCAACAGCTTGTTGTCTCGATCGATTGACGGTGTCTCTGTATCATTCTGTTCTTGATTCGCGGGTTCGATGGCACTCACGACGTCGGAAAAAGGGTCCTCGTAGGCGCTCGAGAGATGCCGTAGCTGCGGGGTGGGTTGAGGTTGGAGGGACTGTGAGTTCACGTCTTCGCTTCTGCGACCATCATGTGTCAGCTCGGTCGTATCAACTACCTTGAGCTGTCTCGTACCCTACATATCCGTACGTCGACTGGCGATTGGGCATTTCCATAGGCAGTAGCAAGTCTTCAAAAGGGTCCAGTCCGTCGCCGAGGTTAGGCTGCACCGTTTGCGTTGCCAGGTAAGTCATGGTGGCCGGATCGAATCCTGGGAGGCCGTCCATGGTGTCGGCAACGGCGCATCAGCCTGTCGTTCGCCTTCGGAGCGGTCGTCCTTGAGTGCAGAGAGCAATCGCATGGGGAGAAGACTCGTCGGTCGTCCACCAGGGATTCGCTCGCGTAGTATATTAGCCCTCGTGAAGAATGCTCGGCTTAAGCACCGTACTAGCTGCTGGTCGTGAGTGTGGGCGGCAGGACACACGCTCCGGACGGTAGACCGAGTTGAGCCAGCCCACGGCGTGCTCCGGGGCGTGGATGATTGTCGCGGGCGCACTGTGTGACCAGCGGCACAGTGACATATGTCCGACCCGGGCAGGTGTTGTCGGAGCGGAGAGTGAAGTGCATGATCGGGCGTTGTGTTCCACGCAGACGCATGGAAGAGCGCCAAAGTTATCTCGGTGTTGGCCGCGAGTCGTGCAGGTGGGATGCCCGATGCCTGCGGCGGCGCTGTGGGCGGCCGTCAGAGGAGGATCGTCAGGGCCGTGGTCACCCGCCCGCTCGGCCCCACCTCGACACAGCACGTGATCCGTGGTGAAGCTAAAGGAGCACGTGACGAAGGTACATCGTCGCCGGCGATTTGCAAGCAGATGCCTTGTTGCTCATGTCATCGTCCACAAGAATTGAGTTCCGAAAGTGACGGGGTATCGCGCGACCGTGTGCTCCAAGTAGACCACCACGCTAAGTCTAAGAAGGCGGCACCCTCGTCCAAGTCGCAGCATCACAGCTCACCTCCTCAAACGTATGCGCCACACTGAACCCCATCGCACCAAACCCATCCACATCCGCATCCCCATCCATATGATCAAGTATACACGCACCACACCCTTGCTGCTTAATCTGCCGAATGCCGAGCAAGATCAACCCCTGCAGCAGCGTCGAGTACTCACCCACCGAAGGACTGATGACAGGCGAGGAGATTCCGCCAGTCAACTCACCCGTGTCTTTCATGCCGGGCACGAACTCCGCGAGCTGCGAGTGCTGGTTGTAGAGGACGACCGTGCCCACCAGCGCGCCGTCTTCGGGACGTTTAGCGCGTATGATGCCGCAAGCGGACGGGTCGGCGAGGGCCATTTTGTAGACTGCGGAGAGGCCTTGGCGGTTGTTGGTCTTGATGTGGTCGAGGACTGGACTGGCGTATTCCCAGCCGTAGACGAGGTCGAAGTCCGCGCCGGCGCTTTGAAGACTCTTCGCCATGCCGGGTGGGGGGCTCCATGTTGAGAGGTTGCGAGCGATCATGCTGCAGACGGAGCGTGATAGTGCCGTGTTCCATCCCAGATTCGCGAACCATGAGCGTAGACGTTTGCGCTCTCCTCCGTGGCCTGTGGGTATACCGAGGTAGATGCTAGGAAGTCGTGAGCCGATCTGGAATCGCTTAACACCCTCGTGCTGGAGTAGGGTTCGGATTGCCCGGTTATGCAGTGAGTGTCCGATTGACAATTTCCGTCGACCTGGATCGACGAAGATGGCGCCGATCACGCCTGTGCCGCTCGCTTTGAAAAAGTAGGTCGAGCAGAAGCCGTAGACGGCTTGTGTGCTGCTGTTGCGCACTACAAAGTGCGCTTCGAGGATTTCGGGGTTGCGGAGGATGAAGCTATTGGATGTTGCGCTTGAGAGCTCTGACCGCATGCCGGGGGTATGTCCGTCGGCCGTAGCCTTGATGAGCACGTCAAGTGCGTTCGAGTCCCGCTCTTCGTTGAATGCTTCTACCAGCCAATGTTGCTTGCTTTGGTTCAGCTTCTGGCTTTGACTGATTGTTCCAGGGAGGGCACCGGCCGGTGTAAATTCGCCGTAGAGTACTTTCACCAAAGACGTGAGGGCAGTCTCTGTAAAGTCGTATGTGCAGATGTAAGTGCCGATGTTCTGGTCCATGGCAAAATCGTAGGGTGAGCTGACAGCAACGACTATCACGGGCTTCTCTCGCTTCTCGCCTCCTGAACTGTATTGCATGTTGCAGATCATCGAGACATGCTTCGTGAACCCATGCTGGTACAGATTTCGATTGGCATCCGCAGTGACGATGAGGACAGCACTCGCCCTGTTGATGAGGTTTTCATGCTGCGGTCGAACGCCGTTGGCCGTGTACGACGTATGTAGCACTCTTCCATTCCGCTGTCGAGCAAGCGATCTGCCCAGCTCCCGAAAGACTCGTTCGCCGCTCATCACGGACGCGCTACGCTCCCATAGCGCTGGGTCTGGTGATCCGCACGACGCTTGTTCCGTCAGGGCGCGAGAGGCTGCGGATGCAACCAGTGGCTTTACCAGAGGTGTCAGCAGTAGCAGTTCGTCCTCTGGCTCCATGATGTTAGTCAAAGGGAGCAATCTATTCTTGTCCCTCACTACAGTAATCGAGGAATTGTACGCTCGCGTAGAGAGTGTAGTGTGCGATGGCTGCAAGTTCGATAGCACGCTGATTCCCGGTGGGTTAAGTGCCTTTTCCCATGAGGTCGATTTGTCCTTCATATCGAGTACGCGCTTCAAAGACTGCTTGAGACGCTGCTCAGACATCATGCCGTTCTCGATACCGAGCTTGAAGCCTTCGATGGCCTCCTGCTGGTGAACGTAGGACCTGCATAGCAGGACAACGTCGCATCCTGCATTTATAGCCATGACAGTCCCACCACCTACTCCAATGTTGTGGCTCAAGGCTTCCATCTCTAGACAATCAGAGATGACGACGCCCTTGAAGTGTAAATCGTTCCGGAGAAGATCGTTCACCACCTGCTCGGAAAGACACGCGTGCATGACGTTCAACCCAGCAGAGGACATTGCACAACCACCGACCATCATAGCGTCAAGCCCTTCTCGGATAGCATTACGAAACGGGACAAGCGCATTCACGCTCAGCGACTCCAAGCTTTCAGTAATGGTGGGCACGTCCAGAGCCGAACCCAAGAACTCGAGGCTCCCATACGACGGAAAATGCTTACCCATGCTGGCCAAACCAGCATCTTTATATCCTTTCATGGACGCGACGCCGTACGAAGAAACCTCTTGTGGGTCGTCGCCTGTCGTACGTACGCCCAAGGGCTGATTTCTGGCATTTGTGAGAACGTCCAAGCAAGGTCCCATCATCAGATTAATGCCACACGTGGAGATCTCTTCTGCAGTAGCTCTCGCTACCTCGTATGCCAGCTCGCGAGATCCGGTCGCGGCCAGGCCCATGGCGGAGGGATACTGTCTGATATAGATTTCATCGAACAGGCTGTTGACGCCGCCATTCTCCTGGTCGAGGCCGATTGCCAACGGCACTGGATGACCAGCATCGTAGGCACACCTTTGCAGCTCAAGGACGAGCTGAGTCGTCTGCTCGGCCGCTGATACACGTCAGTCGTAGGCCGCGATAGACATGGCAGAGAGCGTACACTTGAGATTCTTGGCAGTAAGCAAGATCGATCCCAGGTGATGTTTCTGAATCAGCTTGCGGATCTTCGATGCGAGTCAAAGTTAGTCGACCTCTCATCCCTCGTCTCACAGCCGGACCCGGTCCTGACCAACCTGTGGCGTTACAGATGGGCCCTCAAAGCCCATCATGAACAGCTGGCCCAGTACCCGATCATTATCCGCCCAGACAGGGTCCAAGGTGGCATCGTGACTGCCCATTCCGGAAGGGCGCTAACGAATGTCACGAGCCAGCAAATGTCATGCATTCGGACTGCCACCATGTACCCTTGTCGACCAGTAAGGTACGTTGCGTTGGGGTGGATCCGTAGAATTCCCGCCGGTCATCGCGCTGCTACGACCTTGCTATGCGACCGAAGCATGCCGTAACGCGTCCGCACATTCTTCTGATGACATGGCTGGCTCCAACATCGCTCGGCCCGCTGATGATCATGGATAAGAGGCAGATCGTCCAGAGCTGACAGCATGGCCTTCGTAGATGCAACATGAGGTGTCATCGGCAGGACCCGCGCCCTCTACGCGGTCCGAGCTTCTTCCGCTGTCCTGCCTTCTTGTTGAACGTGACAAGGTTGCATCCACCACTAGACTGACGGGAGACAGGTCGGCCGTCTGAACTCTCTGCATCTTGACACGCCCGAGATAGGCTGCCGTAATGCTGACTGATAAGGTAGTAACGCTCGGTGATGGGCTCTTACCACCTCATGCAGGTGGATGAGCTGCTGTAGCTTCCGCAGCGACTTCTACTACATCGGAAGCAGCAACCACCATGCCATGAGCACGTTTGAATGCTAGAAGTGAGAGACAACCTGATGAATGATTTTTGCCTTTCTAACGCGGTACCCATATCCATCTTGTGACCCTATGAGCCTTTCTTCCTTCTGATCTCTTAATAATCTTGACCTAAGCAGCCTGATTAATCGCTCGAACAGACCTAGAAGTACAGCAATAGTTAGCCGGATTCTTAGGCAACATGCCAATGGCCATATCGCCAGAACGATCACGGACAGGCATTACGCGCTTGACCGGCGGTCGTCTTGTAAAAGGCAAGGAACTCGTAGAAGAAGACCTTTGGGTCAGCTCGGTCACCGGCAAGATCCTCCGTAGTCAAGAGGTCTTTTATGAGCACCAAGTCACTCCGGACAAGACAGTCGATCTCAAAGGCAAGGTCCTGTGCCCCGGGTTCATCGATGTTCAATTCAACGGCGCTTTTGGCTTTGACTTCTCAATGCTTCCGGAAGATGTGTCGTTGTATCAAAAGGGCTTGAAGCGATTGAACAGACAATTGGTCAAGACGGGTGTCACGAGCTATCTACCGACCTTACCAAGCCAGAAACCTGAGATCTACCATCGATCTCTCCCATATCTAGGACCTTCTGGTGCTCGACGGGATCCCTTGGAAGGATCAGAATCTCTAGGTGCTCACTGCGAAGGACCGTTCATCTCGCCAAGCAAGAATGGCATTCACAGCCGCGAGGTACTGCGCGACGCGCCCAATGGTTTCGCAGATCTAGAGGCGTGCTACGGCGAGCAGAACATGTCCACCGAAGGCCCAGTGAGGATGATTACTGCTGCTCCTGAGATCGATGGAGTCCGAACCTGCATCCCAGAAGCTGTACGCAGAGGCATACGCTTCGCAATCGGGCACACAGAGTCGAACTACGAGCAAGCTACCGACGCAATCCACCAAGGCGCAACAATGATCACCCATCTCTTCAACGCTATGCGACCACTCCACCACCGCGACCCGGGCATTTTCGGCGTTCTAGGCAAAGCAGAGGGCAACGAGCGACCATACTTCGGCGTTATTTCCGACGGCATACATCTTCACCCTACCACCGTCAAGATAGCATGGAACGCGCACCCTGATGGCTTTATCCTGGTTACCGACGCTATGTACACCGCCGGTCAGCCAGACGGCGTCTACGACTGGACGAACGGTGACCGCTGGGTCAAGAAAGGCTCGCTGTTGACACGGGAGGGCTCAGACACGATTGCTGGTAGTTCTGCAACGCTCATCGAGTGCGTGAGCAATTTCTGGACATGGAGTCATGCGTCGATCCCAGAAGTCGTACGCGCTGTGACTGCGGCGCCTGCGGAAATGCTGGGCTTAAGAGGTGTCAAGGGCACGCTGGACGCTGATGCTGATGCGGATCTGCTGGTGCTTGACGCTCGCGAGAGTGAAGATGGGACGAGGAGTTTGAAGGTCGAGCAGGTGTATAAATTCGGGACACTGGTGTACGATGATTCTGACGAGGGAGGCGGCTTGTAGAGTGTAGATAAGATCATCCCGACAAGATGTCGACGAGCGCTGGCGCTGGAGGCTTTCTATAACACCTCACTTGACAGTCCAATAATTTGTGCGGATCTCCATGCATCAATACTTCTTCTATTGAATCTTACATCTTTTGTCGTATATGCCATCAAAGTCGTTCGAATGGATGCGCCGCCAGCTTGAGAGCCTTTGCATGTGAAAGCTAGGTTGTTATGACGTGTGTGTAGGACTCGAAGCCAGGGTGACCTCAACCTTGGAACACCAGACCCGGCTGGTTGAACACTACGGCTATTATTCGCACATCAAGATGGCCCGACCATTGAATTGTTGACTCGACCGAGGCCTAGATCGAAAGAATGCGCAGTGCGCTCCTGCTCGGCAGGACATGCTGGAGGTGCACCAGCGAGAGCATCCGGCCACAGGTGGTACGACAAGTCCAGTACAGCATCCGCAGCGGCAGAGGCGCAAGCAGCTTCTCAATCCTACGCGTCGCGCGACAGACCTCCCGCCGACCTCCTGGACCTGTGAAGGGTGGCACGGCGCTCCTGGCTGCGCTGAGCCCGGCGGCCTTCGTCTCGATCGCGGAAGAGAAGGATGAGAATGGCGATGGCGAGAAGACGTATGAGCAGCATATGCTGGAGGTCTCCAGAGAGGAGTTAGCGGAGTATGTGCCGGAGAGGCTCAGAAGCTCAAGGAAGTGGCGAAAAGCGATATGGCGCATACTGCAGACGTACGTCCTAGAGCCGGTGGCAACAGGGTTACGCTTTCTCCACTTGGTTGTTCTCTTCGTGCCAGTGGTCGTGACTGTCCCGATTATATGGCTTGGTAAACGGCAGCCGGACAGGGACAACGAGCGGTCGGGTACGATATGGTGGTACGGCCTCTTGGTAGCCGCCATGGAGCGAGCCGGCGCAGCGTTCATCAAACTGGGTCAGTGGGCGGCAAGTAGGACAGACATCTTTCCTAACGAGCTGTGTGCAATCATGGGCGCACTGCATTCGCACGCACCTGCACACTCGCTAGAAGTCACGAAACGGACCATCGAAAGAGCGTTTGGACGGAAGTTCGAGAACATCTTTGAAGAGTTCGAAGAGACTCCTCTCGGTGTGGGAGCTATCGCGCAAGTCTACAAGGCTAAGTTGAAACCCGATCTCGCCGCGCTGGACGACGACGGTATCAAGCAGCCAAAGACTTGGTCGGAGCGTGCACATAACACGGTCGATCCGTTGCTGAAGAGCACGCCGGCTCGCTATCCATCCAGCTACGTAGCGATCAAAGTCTTGCATCCGAAGATCGAGCGCATAGTCCGCCGCGACTTGCGCATCATGGGGTTCTTTGCAGACATGATCAACATCATACCGACTATGGAGTGGCTGAGCTTCCCGGACGAGGTAGCACAGTTCGGCGAGATGATGCGCTTGCAGCTGGACATGCGAATCGAGTCCGCCAACCTTTCAATCTTCCGCAAGAATTTCCGCAACCGGACGACTGCTTGGTTCCCGTACCCGTACAGTCAATACACCACACGGCAAGTCTTAGTCGAAGAGTTCGCAACTGGTATCCCGCTCGAGCATTTCCTGAAGAACGGAGGCGGCGTGTTCCAGAAGGAAATCGCAGACGAAGGTCTAGACGCCTTCCTACATATGCTGCTCATTGACAACTTCATACATGCAGACTTGCACCCCGGCAACATTATGGTTCGCTTCTACGCGCCGCAAAGAGTGGACATGGGCGCCAATATCAAGCACTTGAGCCGTAGACCCAAAGCAGATCCTCAGAAGGGCAAAGACGTGACAGAAGAAGTTGTTCAGCGGCTAGAGCCGCATCGTCAGGACAAGACGCGGTGGATGTCGACGCTAGCAGAGCTCGACAAAGAAGGCTTCAGGCCTCAACTCATCTTCATTGACACCGGTCTGGTCACCGAGCTCAACGAGACGAATCGGAAAAACTTTCTGGACCTTTTCAAAGCTGTGGCTGAGTTCGACGGCTACAAAGCCGGCCACCTTATGGTCGAGCGTTGTCGACAGCCGAGCGCGGTGATTGACAACGAAGTCTTTGCGCTTAAGATGCAGCATCTGGTCCTTGGTGTCAAGAGCCGCACCTTTGCCCTTGGCAATATCAAAATCGGCGATATTCTGAACGAGGTCCTTGGCATGGTGAGAGGACACCATGTCAGGCTAGAGGGCGATTTTGTCAACGTCGTACTGTCTATCTTGTTGCTTGAAGGCATTGGCAGAAGTTTAGATCCCAACTTGGATCTGTTTTCGGGGTTGGTCTTATTGCCCACGTGTTTGCCTTTGACTTAAATGCTGACATGTCTTGCAGAGCTCTTCCCATCCTACGACAGCTAGGCGCCCAAAGCGGCGCCGGGATGCTGCGATCGGGCGACCTTTCCATGGCGAAGGTATGGGTTGGTCTAGAGGCAAGAAAGTTCTTGCAGGCGAGTGCTGCGAGCGTTGAGATGTGTGTGAAGTACGATCAGCTATCGCCGAATATTTGAGGCGGTACGAACAATGTTCAGCGCGCGTGCAAACGGCAAGATGGCCACACTATGATTGCAATTGCAAATGCAATTGCAAAGACAAAGACAAAGACACGCACATGCGACGCTTAACCGCCGATCTTATTCGCTTTGTCATCCTCGAGGATGTCTGGAGGTTTCAAGGCCAAGATACCTAGTTGGTTTTCATGTCCAACATATCCGATGCGCTTTGCTTACTCTCTCCCTTTCGAACGACGGTCAGCATCGACAGTCGGAAGCTCGCTCCACGTTCTTCTGCTGTCTGAAACCGTGTGCAAGATTGGACCCTGTCATGCCTGTTTCTCTACTAGTACTCCTCTATATGAAGTTTGTATTATTACCCCAGAGATATGGCGGCGCCAGCTAAAATTGCGTCCTAAAGTCTATATCTCCACAAATACGACCTCTGGACACCCGCTGACCTATGGCATGTCAAACTGGTGACTATAGTTCTTCCAGCACTCGCTGCATCAACGGTCAAATGTCAATCACCGCGGACTCTTACTCAACTTCCTCCAATCATCTCCAAATGGCTTTTTCGATGTTCGTATACTGGCGCGACTGGTCCACTGGCTGCCTGCGCGAAGGATTGATCAACAACGCGTGAATGGGACGTCAGAGCAAACAATATATGTTGTACCTCGTCCTCAGCTTCTTCATGACCTTTCCTTCCCTTTCATTGCACATTTCGTACGATTCTAATCACCAGTCTTCTCGACACCCCACACTCGTTTGCGCCAGCACAGTCAATCATTCATAATGTACAGCTTAATCGCACTAGCTCCCCTTCTCTTCGCCGCAAAAGGCCTGACGCAGTCCA
Source organism: Salinomyces thailandicus (assembly GCA_005059885.1). Classification (NCBI taxonomy): domain Eukaryota; kingdom Fungi; phylum Ascomycota; class Dothideomycetes; order Mycosphaerellales; family Teratosphaeriaceae; genus Salinomyces; species Salinomyces thailandicus. The sequence goes on along the minus strand of NAJL01000057.1, from coordinate 57,505 downwards.
CCGGATCAGGGTCCTGTACGGACGTTCACATCTTCCTCGTCAAGGGCTGGAACGAGCAATACCCCGGTCGTCAAGGAGCTCTGCAAGAGGCTATCTGCGCCGACCTTTCTGACCAGAGTTGCGACTATGAAGACGTTCAATACTACAACCTGGAAGGCTCGGACTACTGCCCAGCTATCCAAGAGGGTGACAGCGCTGGCAAACAGGCCATCACGAACTACGCTGCCCGTTGCCCAGACTCGACCCTCGTCGTAAGCGGGTACAGCCAGGGCGCTCACGTCGTCGGTGATATCCTTGCCGGCGGCGGCGGTACCTACGACGGCGCCTGCGCATCTTTCGCCCCGCTCGACACGTCTTCGGATGCGAGCTGCAATATCGGCGCCGCCCTGCTGTTCGGCGACCCACGCCACGTTGCGGACCAGTCGTACGATGTCCTCGACGGCTCTGTCGGCACGGGCGAGTCTCCGCGTACCCCAGCCCAGATCTCTCGTCTGAACTACTATGCCGACCGTCTTCGCTCGTGGTGCCAGATCGATGACCCGGCTTGCGCTTTGAACTCTGGCTCCAACAGCATTGACGCGCACACGAACTACTTCGACCTCTACACCAACGACGCGGCGTCTTGGGCTGCCGGCAAGGTGCGCGATGCGATGAGCAGCCCGGCTTGCGCCTCGAGCTCGTCGTCTATGAGCAGCTCTGCCACGAGCACTTCGTCGATGGAGGTCTCTAAGAGCAGTTCTGCCAAGAGCACTTCATCGACGGAGGCCCCGTCCATGAGTGAGTCTACCATGAGCGGCTCTACCATGAGCGGCTCTACGATGAGCGATTCTACCATGAGCGACTCGACCATGAGCGACTCGACCATGAGCGACTCGACCATGAGCGACTCTACCATGAGCGACTCTACCATAAGCGACTCTACCATGAGCACCTCCGAAGCGATGACCACCGGCATGAGCGCCTCTAGCACCATGCCGGCCTCCGCTTCAGCCACAATGATGACAGCCACTTCCGAAAAACCGTCTGCCTCCACGATGGCCGACTCGTCCACCGACATGATGATGGCCACGGACTCAAGCGCTCCCATGATGTCCTCGGCAGCCGTCACCAGCTCATCGTACCCCGCCACCTCCTCCAGCACCTCTGCTCCCGCCATGACCATTATCGGCGGGAAGTCCGCCTCCATCGGCTACACAACCAGCACAACCACGACATCCTGGGGAACCAACGGTCCCTTCACCAAGCCATTCCCCGTCGAGACCACGTACGCAACGACAACGTCCTACCTGGGCGTGAGCAACGGCACTGCGACTTTTACGGGCGCAATTGGCTCCGGCACGGGAGCTGCGAGCGGTACAGGTGCGGGTTCCCAGTCGACTGCCAGCTTGCAGCCTTATATTGGCGCTGCTAGCAGGTCGAGGAGCGCGAGCGCTGTTGCCCACCTCGCTGGTCTTGTGGGCCTGGCAGCCTTTGCATTGTTCTAGAATTCCGAAACGCGTTAGGACGCCATGTAAGGCACAATGTAGCTTTGTTATAATCTGGACTTTCTTCTCAGCATCTCGTCTATACGGCCACTGTGTCGTCTGATCCGTCGTAATCGATGCGGCGTGTACACAGCACTGTGCAGTGTGGACACCATGCGGTAGTGCTATGTTATCCCCGGTCTCGATTCACTACATTCAGAGCATGGTCGCCTGCTATCCGACCGAGCGTTTCAAAGATCCTCTACAAAAAGGTTCGACATACGTTCAACGTGGATAGGCTGCTGACTCGCTGCAATGTGCTCTGTTCAAGGTGATGGACTGCAGTCAAGGCTGTTGGATGTGCTTCTAAGTAGCTGGTTCGAGGGTAAATAGCAAAGACACCGTGGATTTGGGCCTCGTGCTCAATAGCCAGCCTCGCGGTCGTTGGCGAAACGTGCGTTTCAGCACCTGATTGCTATAAAGTTCTCTGACGAAATTGATACTACCTGCTCTCAATGCAATCATTGTTTGTCCCGCGTCATCCGGGACATGCGTCCATTTTCATGGCTTACCGTGTGACACGTCTGCAGCCTGTGGTTTGTTAGTGCATCACAAGGCTCGCAAACAGTATATCACTTGAGCATGACATGTACGCTGGTGACTGTAAATCAGGTACGTAAGAGGACACTTCGTGATTTTTGAGTTAGACCCAGAAGGTGAAGTCTATGGCATTGTGTGGGACGCGGAGCCGAAGACAACCTTAGTCAGCTGATGAGCCAACCTTTGTCAGCACCTGCAAATTCACACCAGCCGAGGTCTCCTAAGTTCTATCTGAAGGTGACAAAGTAGTATACAATATGAAACGCAAGTAGAGACCCGCGCCGTGACCAGTAAGGCCGAAAAGGAACATCCTCAGCTCAGATCTCTATGGACGCAGTTTTTGTATCGTTCGATGTGTACTTTGATGCATCGCACATCCGCAAGTACCGAGCACCCGCCGCTTTTGGCTTAGACCTGAGAGCAAGGTACGCTTCAAGTTCAGGCCAGCAAAGGTACACTCTCGCCCCCACAAGGTTACCAGCTCATATGATACAGTGAGATATTTAAAGTGACCATCTTTCCCCTGTAGAAGCGTTGCTACCTGTCGTCCGTTCAGTCACTACTCAGGGACACCGACGCCCAAGTGTCCTGCGACACGTTGGTCGGACTAAGGCAGAAGTTGTCGAAGAGGAATTCCCTTCTGAACAATCGAAACCCGTTGTTACCTTACGAGACCCGGATTTCGTCTTCCCCACATACCTCAAAGTACCATACAATGAGCGTCGCCTTCACCATAGCGAAATGGCTCTACCCACTCCCTGATTGCCCGCCCAAGCGCAGCAAAGAAATGAAAGTCATCTGTCTCGGCCTCCCTCGCAGCGGCACCGAGTCACTGCATAAAGCCCTTCTACGGCTGGGCTACAATCGCATCTCGCACGGGTTTGAGTGGCATATCGACAACATGAAGAGCAGCGTGTTGTACTGGGAGCTCGCTACGCTTCGCTCACAGGGCCGCACGCCGGATCCGGAAACCCTCAGGACGAAGTATTTCGATCGCATACTTGCAGATTATGAAGCGACGACTGATGTACCGGTGGCTTGGTTCGCTGAGGAAGTCATGGCGGCGTATCCCGAGGCCCAGGTCGTGCTGAACCGAAGACGTGATGTCAAAGCGTGGAAAGTCAGTTTTGCGAATTCGGTCTTGCCCTTGATGCAGAGTTGGCAGTATTGGATCTGGAGTTGGTTCAACGCTGAGACGTACTGGGGTATGGGGCTCACGTATTGGATGCATGGGCAGAGACTGTTCGGAAACGACTTCGAAGCCAATGCTGAGCGCGCTTATGTTGAGCACTATGAGAGACTGGAAGGGATTCTGCAGCGAGAAGGGCGGCCGTATCTGGAGTGGTCGGTTGAAGAAGGATGGTAGGTCGTTAGAAGCTGCGTAGGAATGTTGTTCATGTGCTGACCGATATCCAAGGGAGCCATTGTGCAACTTCCTCGACAGACCAGTACCGCCAGAGCCTTTTCCTAATGGCAATGTAGCTTCCGAGTTTGGGCCTAAGCTCATGGTCACGGATAAGGAGCGCTTCCGTCGCGCGCGGAGCAATGCAGCCATGACTGCTTCTGCCCTGGTAGCGGTGCTCGGCATGGCCTACTGGCAAAGAACACGATCTTAAGCGCGTTACTTACTGTTCACGACGTTGGCTTCCTGCTGGAAACCCAACGCTTGCTGACGGTCCGTGTGCAGCGCTTAGCAGGCGCAGGCCTCGCAGAGTCGGTAGCCGTGACGGGTGATGTCAGGACTACATCTTCGTAAATTGAGTCCGCCTTGTATCGAAGGAACAATTTATCTGCAGGCGTAAGATTGCGTCGGCCAAGAGCACGTCGGAATTTAGTGACCGGCTCCACGAGCGGGCTTTATGAGCTCCTGAAGCAGTACACACGATAGACTTAACCAGACTGTGACTAGAAGTACCAGATATCTGCTCTCATCACACCTGCAGTGGCATGACCGTTTTGACCCTCTGGTAGATCCGCCGTGCAGAATTCGCCTGAAAGAGCCAGCAATCGCGGATGACGTCCCCTCCTTTTAGCCCTTGAAGATCAGGATACTGCTGAAGGTCGTACAAAGCTCGAACCGAAGAAGTGTCCAGGTCCGCATATGGAGGTCTGCCGGTTAACACCTCGAAGATGCTAGAACCCAGAGCGAACAGATCACCATCAATGCCGATGCGATCTCGGCTCAAAGTCTTTGGATGATAGAATCTGGCGCTTCCGCCCCCGAAAGTCTTTGAGTCGTCCATAGAAACGCAGCCAAAGTCAGCGACCTTCAGCTCTAAGGCGTCGTCAAGTAGCATGTTCCGCGGGCTGAAGTCGCAATGGACAATGTTTGCGGAATGAAGCATGTCCAGGCCTTCTGTCATTGCGTGTATCCATCGATACCGCTGACCTTCAGATAGAATGGTATTGTGCGCTTCCAAATATGCCCGGAGCGTGCCATTCGTCATGCACTGCATAGTAAGCGCGCATTCGGCTTCATCGTACTCCACTACTCTGACGAAGCGCTTGTGTGTGCTGAAGAGGTCGGACAGTCGCTGATATACACGTGCTTCCAGGGCCATGTCCGCCTGGCAGTCAGCCTCCTGGTGACCAGGCCACGGGGATTTGATGACATGCCCATTTGGAAGCAGCTCTACGATTCCGGACACACCGGAATCGAGGAATTTCCCCTTGGCCCATCGGTGGACGATCTCAGGGCTGGACATGAAGGCTGAGTCTTTGGCTGTGGCGGAGAAGACGGGAAGAAAGGAGTTGACGCCCCGAAAGTCTCGTCCAGAGCAGGTGGGGACGATGCGGGGAGGCCACGCCAGCATGCACGGCCGTTAGCGGTATCCCTGCAGGTGAATTAAGGTATCAACACCCGTAACGGCAGTGGCGTAAGGTACGGCGAGGTACGAAATAGTTTCTTCACCATTCCATATCACAGCGCGCATATCATCATTGTTTACCCTGACGACGTTGAGGCCCGCGCCTGTTGAGCTGCTTCCATCCCAGTATCGTAACCCTTCGCTGTCAACATCATTCTCGACAACAGCCACTCGCTAAAATACATACCTACTCCACACCCACGGCGCTACAGTTTCAGGTCGTGAGCGGCGTGGTCAGATCCCCCTCGATCAGCGTACGCGGTCGCGAGATCAGCCGTAAGATCGCCCATCATCATTACTCGCCCGACCAAACCGGTGGATCCATGTCCATTGAAGCCCGAGAGAGCGTGGGTGATCGCGTTTAATCAGAACCCACCAGACCATCCCTCTCTCCTTCCGCCATGTCGTTACACGCGAACCCTTCCAGAAGACTCCGCTTCAGTCGCGAGGGCTTCTCCCCTCTACCTACTGAGCACCAGCAGGGCGGCCGCAACAACATGGCTGCGCATGGCCATACCATCGACATCCCACTCGACCAAGTGCCGACGAACCACACCGCCGGTGGAGGTCTCAGGCCGCAGCACAGTATCACCGCCCTGCGTCCTTCCAACACGCGCGATACGGCCACGAAAGAACACCACAGCTTGTTGCACGGGCGAAGGAGGAAGGCGGGCGAGGTCGGTGGAGGAACAGGAGATATCGGGTACGATGGCGAGGAAGAGAGCGTGAATGCGGTGGGCAAGTTCTACAAGAAGGTGCTGGATTCCAGCGTGATCATGCGCTACCTCCTGTACGTGCTGCCATTGGCTATCTTGATTGCCATACCAATCATAATAGGTGCCACGGCAGCGCAAGGAGCGAAGATCGGAGGGGTACGCATTGTCTGGTTCTTTAGCTGGGTGGAGATTGTCTGGGCGAGTCTCTGGGGATCTAAGTTGGTGGCGCATTTCCTTCCGTACATCTTCCAAGTCTTGGCCGGTGTCGTGAGCTCCGGTGTGCGGAAGTATGCTCTCGTTATCCGCAGCTTGGAGATACCGTTATCACTGGTGGGATGGGGAGTCACTTCGCTCGCTACATTCATGCCCATCATGACGAGGAATCCGACTCAACGCGCAAGAAACGATACTGGCTCGAAGGAATGGGAGAACATCGTTCAAAAGATACTCGCAGCAGCAGTTATCGCCTCTCTCATCTTCTTGGGAGAGAAGACTATCATCCAACTAATAAGCATAGACTACCATCGCAAACAGTTCGCCTTCCGTATCAAGGCGTCCAAGCACAATATTTATCTGGTCGGATTACTCTACGAGGCTTCTCGCAACCTCTTCCCTGCGTATTGCCCGGAGTTCGCAGAGGAGGATTATCACATCGCCGATCAGCTCAACCTGGGTAAAGCTCTTGGTGGCAAAAACAGGGCCAGCCATCATCGCTCTGGTTCCACGACACCCATGCGCTTGATGCAGGACGTCCAACGCTATGGTGATAAACTCACGTCTGCTTTTGGCGACGTTGCACAGGAGATCACGGGTCGCGAAGTCTTCAACCCCAATAGCGCACATGCCATAGTCATTGGAGCCCTGGAAAAGAAGCGGACATCGGAAGCACTGGCTAGACGCATTTGGATGTCACTCGTCTGCGAGGGTCGAGAGGCGCTATACCAGGACGATGTCATGGAGGTCTTAGGCTCTGGTCGTCGCACCGAAGCTGAGGAAGCTTTCTCAGCTCTCGATCGAGATGCTAATGGCGACGTGTCGCTCGACGAGATGATACTGGTTCTGACTGAAATGAGTCGAGAGCGGAAAGCTATCGCCACGAGCATGCACGACGTCGATCAAGCGATTAATGTCCTCGACAACCTGCTCGGCGCGGTCGTGCTGATCGCCGTGATCTTCGTCTTTGTCGCGTTTCTGAATGCCAACTTTGTCACGACACTGGCGACTACTGGCACTGCACTCTTGTCGCTGTCTTTCGTGTTCTCCGCGACCTGTCAGGAAGTCTTGGGATCCTGCATCTTCGTCTTCGTCAAGCACCCGTACGACGTCAGCGATCGCGTGGATCTCGGAGACGACCAATTTGCGGTTGAGCATATCAGCTTGCTCTTCACCGTCTTCCGTCGCGTCAGCGGTCAGCATATTGGTCGGAGCGTCCAGATTCCGAACCTGGTGCTCAACAGCTTGTGGATTGAGAATGTCTCTCGCAGCAAGGCTATGAGCGAGCAGCTCGAGGTGGACGTTTCGTTCGACACCAGTTTCGACGACCTGCAGATCCTCAAGAATGAGCTGCTGAACTTTGTCAACGACAAGGACAACAGTCGCGACTTTCAGCCCGAAGTCGAGGTCCAGATCCTTGGTACGACGGACCAAAGTAAGCTCATGCTGCAGGTGGAGATCAAGCATAAGAGTAATTGGGCGAACGAGACGATCAGACAGGCGCGACGGTCGAAATTCATGTGCGCATTGATCGCCGCGCTGAAAACTGTGCCGATCTACGCACCAGGTGGAGGAGGTGATGCGTCAGGTAGCGCTGCCAATCCCAATTACGGAGTTACCATCACGGAGTCTCAGGCAAAGGAGCATGCAGAGGCGACTGCGAAAGCGAGGGAGCAGGCGAGGCTGGTGCCGAACAAGAGGATTGAGGAGGCGAAGAATGCGCTCAGCCCGACTTCCACCAGGAAGACAGGGGGCATGGCGGCCATGTCAGGACGAGACGCTAAGATCGTGGACGACCTGACAGCGCGGGATCCAGCTTCTGACCCAGCGCGAGATGAGGCCTGGGCCAATTCGATCAGAGAGGATTCGAGCACGCTCGGCGACCGACCGGATATCAATAAACAGGATCTTGAGGACGTGCGCGGAATTCTAAGACGGGTTTCGACAACTGGGAAGCGGAAGATGGGCGCCGAAGGGGAACGATACAACGCCCCATCAATACCCACAATTCAGGAACCGCAATTCTCAGCAACGCCGCCTCCAATGACCTACGCGCCTGTAAACACAAGGACGAGCTACGAGAACATGAGACCTACTTACGCCTCCACCCTCCAGGCGCTGAAGGATCAGTCCACTTCCTACCCTTACCAGCTGCCGCCTACGGGCCCACTACCGGCCATCCCAACATCGCCGATTGAAATGCGCCAGACGTCACCTCCGTCTCCTCCTGCTCGCCGGACGAGTAATCCTTACCGTCGACGGGGAGAGAGCGTGAGCAGGAAGCCTTTGAATCCACCGGCGGGGAGGATGATGGAGGAGGAGGAGGAAGAGGAGGGAAATGGGCTTCCCAGACCTTATTCGGGGGTGTAATGAAATTATTGTGGGTTGGCAATTAAATGAATGAAGCGGAGTCAGTACCAGGCTGAAACTTGGGTGTACAAGGTTGTGGCATAGCATAGCATGGCGTCTGATAGGATCTGCGCTGGCTGTTAGCAGGATGCTTTGGAGGGATCTTAGGTGGCCATGACGGATTGTATAGCGATAGATGTGGACATTGAGACATAATGTGGTTAGGGATGTACGTCAACGCCCGTCTTGTTATCCGTGACTCGGAGTTCATCTATTCCCTACCTTACCTATAGGGCAACGGTAACCTAACGCTTGCAAGGTAAGGTAAAGCAACATGTGATCGACGCGGAGCGAAGTGAATGCACGCCGTCTCGGCCCGCCGCATGACGTAGGATCGCGTGCCCCGCCAAGCACTTGCGACCTACGCCGTTTACCCAAGATCGGACCTTGTACACCTTAGTCTCGAGGCTACCGTGCACTACATCCACCTCCTACTTCACAGGCAGCAGCATAGCGAGGAAGAATACGGACATCACTGGCCGCAGTCTATACCTTCTCGACCACCCTCCCGATACTATCAAGAGACCCTGCTCGACTCGCAAGTCAAACCTACATACACTCCAGGCGCAACCATCCTTGAGCACTTCCCTTACGATCCTCTCCACCCGATCATCGCCACAACAACATGTCCGGGCTAGAAAAAGCCCTTTTCAACCTCAAATTCACCGCCAAACAACTCAATGTCAGTCCCCCCCTCCCTCCCAACAAGCCCCACCCACCTCCACCTCCCCCTCCGGCACCCCAAGCCTCCCTAGCAAAGCTAACCCCCTCACAGCGCCAATCCGCCAAAGCCGGCAAAGACGAGCAGACGGAGAAAACCAAGCTCAAAAAAGCCATCCAGCAAAACCACAGCGACATTGCCAAAATCTACGCACAGAATGCCATTCGCAAGCAGAATGAGAAACTGAGTCTTCTACGGCTGGCGTCGAGGATCGATGCTGTGAGCTCGCGAGTGCAGACGGCGGTGACGATGAGGCAGGTGACGGGGAGTATGGCGAATGTGGTCAAGGGGATGGATGGGGCGATGAAGAGTATGGATTTGGAAAAGGTAAGTTCCGGGAGGCGTTGGGGTTGGACACTACACAAGCTATCTGGACTTTCAGGGCCGGGACCAGTGTGTCTGTGTATGTGTGAGAAAGAGATAGAGGGCTAACAAGGGGGCATTTGCCATAGATATCCGCTGTCATGGACCGCTTCGAGACGCAATTCGAAGACCTCGACGTCGCGACAGGCTACTACGAGAACGCGACGTCAAATTCTACAGCGACGGCGACGCCGCAGGATGATGTGGATAAGTTGATGGGACAGGTCGCGGATGAGGCCGGCGTGGAGTTGTCGCAGGAGATGGCGGGTGCGACGCCCGCGAAGGACATCAAGACGGCGCCGGAGGAGGAGCGGGAGGATAAGCTTGGGGAGAGGCTGAGGGCGTTGCGGAGCTAGATGGGCAGGGGAATCTTTTGAGGCCAGGCGTGCGGTAGCGTCGGGAGTTCAGGTGAAGCGTTGCTTTAAGAAGGGGTTGAAGGCAATTCTGATGATGAGCGTCACATGAGCTACGAAATTGAACGAGTGTTGACTTCTAGAGAGCTCTTCCGAAGTGCTTGAAAATCGCTTTGCGCATACGTGCTACATTACATTATAAGAAGGCGCACCACCCAATATACATACTCGCCAGGTTGAACGGACTCACGGCCTCGCGGATCAGCACATCTACGTAACCCTCAACTCCCAGCGGCACATTCTCGCCCTTGAACAACCCCTTGAGCTTCGCATCCACACTATCGAGAATCTCCTGCGGCGTCTCCGGTACGCCGGGCGTGGTCCGTTTCCTCTTGCCTGCAAAGTCGGTCGTCGGGTCGTACAAGAACGTCTCAAGCACTGTCATCAACGTGTCCTTGTTCTGCCTTAACAAGCCCAGCGTCAGCTCTGATGACTTGCGGAAGGGTCCCTCGTAGCCCGTCGGACCCATGGCATCGACCATATTCGGCGTGAGGCGGAAGGGCACCATCTCGGGTTTCTCAAACGTAAGGCCTTTGTCAAAGAGGCAATTGAAGTCGACGTGGAAGACGCCGCCTGTGCTCTCCTCTAATAAGAGATTCTCGCCGTGCCGGTCGCCGAGACCGAGAATGTGGCCCGTCATGGACATGACGGCTGCCGTGCGAGCATAGCGTAAGCGCGCGGCGAACCATGTCTCTGGTTCTGAGTACGTCTCTGTGAACCACTCCCATAAGGACGGCGGGAACTGCGACTGCACGCGCTCAGCGAACAAATACGCATTTTCCGGCGAAGCGCAAGCTTCGTTCAAAGTGTTGCGAATGTCGTTGTAGTTCGGCCTCGTACCTTTGCGCGCATAGAGGTTCAGTAGAATGTCGCGGGTCGGCTTGATACCTTCCACCCACTCCAGCGTGCCGGATTCTTCGCTGAGCGGCGTTACGGCATAGGTCTTGATGTACAATCTTCGCTTACTGCTCTCCGGATCTCGCTTCAGCGCACGGTTGATGATTCCATTGAACTCCATCAAACGCTGGTCTTTGCGAAGATCGTCTTTGGGCTTGCAGAGCAGGCCGTAGCGCTTCCCGTCCGATCCTCTCGCGACAATCTTCCGCGGTCGCTGGAGTGAGCTGAGCACAAGGACGTCTTCTTCAAACGCCTGAATGGTGATCTTGTCGCTTGCGAAAGCGTGATGGCGCCGGATCTTGTCGCTGTTGGCGCTTGTAGGGAGGTTGGCCGTCAACGTAGCCTCGACTGGCACGACAAGGCCGCTCGGCGCAAGCTTGTGGGAGAAGCCTAGATCCTTCTGAAGGCTGACGTGTTGCTTGCGCGGCTCGACGTGCTGCTCGCAAGCCTGCAGAAGCCCATCCGAAAGCTTCTGACCAGAGTTAATAAGTTGTCTGAGATCTGTACCGTCAGTCTTGACCTTCGGCTTTGGATCTTTGAGGCGTGAGAGTATCTCGGCTCCACGATCGGCGCGCGCGGGATCTGAGGCCCGAATCACCGCCAGCAGCCCCCACAGCGCTTGACTAGGATGTGCAGAGGCGATGCGAGTAATGATGCTCGACAAGGTGCGCCAGACGTCTGGATGAGGATGCGTGATACGCGATATCATCTGCGGCAAGGCCGTGTAGAAGACGTAGGGCGGGATGCGCTCAAAGTACTTGGTGAGCTGCTTGTTGACTTGAGCCAGCGCTTTCGATCTCTTCTCGAAGACCGTCTGATCTTCACTCCGGGCCCGCGTCAATGTCTTCATGCCCAGGTCCAGCCAGAGCGTGAGGACTCGCGGTATGGTCTGATGCCAGAACTTGTTGCCGAACGGTATCGAACGAATCATGTTCTCGACCACAGACCTTGAGATGTCGCCGCTGCGATAGGAGAGAGACTGCTTCGACTCGGGCAGCGTCTTCTCGGCCTCCAGTAGCTTGTTGTAATGTTTTCCTAGGTAGTAGTGCCCTTTCTCCCATCGTTGAAACATTTTCGCCGCGGTCTGGTACTTCACCGTCATATCCTTTGACTGGCTCTGACCGGAAGCATCGCGCCATTTGGCCAGCAAGAGATGCGCTCTTGCTACCAACTTATTCTGCTTTTGCATGCCTGCCGAGCTCTCACTGTTCACCTCTATCTCTTCTGTGCTCGCGAACCCGCTGTTTGTGAGGGTCGTCTGCAAGGTTTGGATCGCCTGACGCTGATGGCCATCGTGCCAAAGAAGTCTCGCTTCTTCAAGCTTGGTGCTTTGGTCGCCGCAAGCAAAGGCCTGGAGCACTGCATTGTAAGCACTGTGCATATTGCCCGCCTTCCGCGCAAGCCGCGCCGCAGTCAGCCACGACGAGCCAAGGTCATCCTTCGTGAATGTGTCTTCCCTGGCACGCATAGCCGCGCGACGAAGGGCAAGAATGTATTGCTTGTCGGTGATGTAGGAGCCGAGAGCATCTAAACGCTTTGGTGAGACCTCCAAGAAGTGGGCAATGTCTTCTTGACCCCTGCTGTTCAACGCTTCGATCTCGTACAAAGCGTGGAGTTTCTTGAGCTCGCCGTGGCACGCTTGCAGTGAACTCGTACCAGTGACGGTCATACTACTCGCAATAGCTGTGCGTAGTACAGAGATCTGATCTGAAAACGACTCGTAGTCCTGGTCGGCGACCGAGATCAAGAGCTTGCCGAGACCAACGTCAAAATCAAGAGCCACGTTTGGCTCGTCCTTTGATCCGACCAGAGATCTCAGGCCTGCTAGATCACCGGTCATCCACTGACCTTCGATAGCAAGCGACAGCACCTTGCTCGACTGTGGCGAGGTGGCTACCCCGGAGATAGGGCTTGGTTGCAGGAACGTTTGCGCGTACCGCAGTAACGCGGCATACTGTCCAGTCTCCCGCAAGCAGTCAAGCAAAGCGCCTTGAGCTTCTTCATCTCTTGCATCGTCCGCAAGCCTCGACTCGTACCAAGCCTGTGCAGCTACCCACCGGCCAGACTTGGCGTGCTGCTTCACCTTCTGCTCTTCCGTCAAAATAGAAAGGTGAGCGCCGATACCTTCAAGGCCGTCGGGCTCGTCAATCGAAGCATAGATATCTTGGAGCTTTTCGTACAGTTTTGTCTCGGGTCCCTGCAGCCCCGGCGACGGCACTATAGATCGTTCCTGCCGGATATGTTGCTCCCAATTAAACAAGGCGCGCGCATACGCACCGCACTCCACAGCACGATTAGCTAGCGCTTCGGCAGGCATGCGCGCAAGAAATCGCTCAAGCTCATCGATCTGACCCATATCCTTGACTTCGCTAAAGTCGCTAGGCGAATGGCCGGTCCGGTAGGCGTCGGCTCTGGTCTGAGACAAGACACGCTTCTTCTCCTGTAGCCAGCTAGCCATGTAGTCGAGGACGCCAAAGATCGTCTCGCTGCTCTGTTTGGCCAGCTCCAACTGAGCCGCGTTGGAAGGTTGGCACTGTAGCACCGCAAGCAATTCCGCTACGAGGCACTCGACCTCGCCGACCGTGCCCCCGAGGACTATGTTGAGCAATGCGTATGGCAGCATGAATTGAGCTATGCCCAGGTCAGAGCTGCGGATGATGCGGGCGATCAGTGGAAATGCCATCTTTGGATTGTCGCCTTTGGCTCGCCATAGCAGGTCGTATACTAGAGAACGAAGCCAGGTGCCGTACGAGGTACCAAGGGAGAACCCAGGGTACTTGCGATCCGGCGGCTTCAGCGCATTGTTCGTGAAGACGTGATATCTTGATGTGGTAAAGGGGATTAAGGTAATGCGGACATGCTCCGGCATAGCTTTCCATTTCTGCTCTATCGCAGGAGCATTGGAAGACCGTGTCCTAGTCCCAGCCACCTCCGCGACGCCGCAGAACTTCAGGAGCTCTTGAATGGTGTATGCTAGAAAGCCTTGAGCCCTAGCATTTGTAGTCGCTTTGAAAGTCTTGACCAGAACGTCCTCAAGGAAAGCGATGGTCCAGTCGACAACCTCATTTGCCCGCTCGAAATTAGACAGCAGTAGAACTTTGCGCTGCGCTCTCGGCGCCTCGACCCTGTTAGGGTCGATGCAGCCAACGATGCCCAGAGCCTTCCCGCATAAGTTGGCAATGTCGGCGTGCATGGCAGAGTACTTTGTCGTTGCATCCAACAACGCGCGGAGCAGAGCTGTCAGAGCAGATGCGGGCTGTTCGCTCAACGCAGCATCGTGCACGAACTCTTGATGCTCGATGAGATAAGAACAAAGCTCCTTGACAGCCTGGTAAACGACGCTCCTACTTTCATCATGCAAGCGCTGTTGGAAGGCCCTGTAATGCGCCTCGACAGTCTCATTCTTCCGCAGTCGATCGATCTCGTTCCCAATCTTTGAAAGCGCCGGTATGCTGCTGAGCGATGGCAGCAGCAACACGTTCTCTTGCAACAGCTTGTTGTGCGCCTTGACAAGGTCAGAGATCCTGCGAGCGGCCAAATTCTGTAGTTCCTGAGGGAAAATTGGCCAGTACTGCAGCACCAAAGCGAAGGTCTGTCCGAGGACTTGGATCATGTCGTCCGGGCCGAGAACGCTGACGAGCTCTAGCCAGGCCGAAAAGGCTGTCCCACAGAGCTCTGGGACCTCCATGGCAGATTGCAAACATGCTCGGATTTGCGGGAGAGCGATACTCGCGTGGGCTTTGATCAGACGAATCATCTCCCTGATAGCTCGGAGAGCCCTTAGTCGCTCCGCAATCGGCTCAATGCCTTGCACGCCCTCCAGCAATTGCGAGAAGTGAGCCATAATGCCCAAGATTTGCTCATCGAGGAAGTCGATCAGAGTACGGTTCGCTTTCAAGTTCGCCTTTGACGAACCAGCCTTCCTTTGCGCCAGGGTGGTGAAGAGCTTTATGGCATGGTGTACTCTGGACTTGCGCTCTTCGGGAGCATCACCAGCAAGTCGAAGCATCTCGCAACCGATCAAGGCTGGATCGGGTCTAATCAAGACGGCTAGATCTTCACCTTCGAAGTCTCTGCAGACCGTTGAAAGGCAGTCCATCGCGGCTTCCTCAACGTCCGCTGACGACTGCGTAAGTAGCAGGGCAATGATAGCAGCTCTGTTGCTTGGTGGCTGCAAACAGATGTCCTTCACCGAGGTCGACCGAGCCGCTGCGACACGCTGTAACAATTCCTGTTTCTTGGTCAACACCAGAGTTGGCACAGTATGCTTTTGCGTGAGGACTAGGAACCCGTCGATGCTCAGGTTCAAAATCTCGCAAAGCTGCTGAGCTTTTTGGGGTCGTGTATGTAAGTCTTGAACGATTGAGACAGCAATAGTGCCCCAGAAAGGCTTGAAAAGCCCTTCAACGGTTTGTCCTTTTGTGGTAGCGAGCTTTTCGATCTCGATAGCCGCGACGGAGGAGACGAGGCCATTCGGGTGTCCTAGGTAATCCACCAGACGCAACAACACCAGATTGAGCTCGCGGTCGCCGCAGGTGAGTGCAACGGCACCCCAAGCGCCTATGAGTGTCTCGTGCTCACTTGCGACGTCGCGATCCGAGATCGTGCGCAAATACTCGAGGGCAGTGTGGCGGTTGTGGACCTTCAGCGAGTCCGGGAGATCATCACGGAGAAAGTGTGGTAAGCTTTGACCAGCAGCAATGCGAAGCTCTCGTACTGAGCTATGCAACGATCCAAGGCAGAATCGGCCAATCTGAGTTGCGGCCAGATCTAGATAGGCTTCATCCTGCAAACGTGGTACACATTCTCGGACTGCCAGCATTACCATGACGCGGAGACGCTTCGCCCCTGTCAATTCCGGTAGCTCGAGCAATTTGCAGACGAGTCGGATGATGGCTAAGGGCTGTTTTATTGCGACAGTGGCGAGTAAATGCAAAGACGAGCCTCTTTCTTCGACGCTCAGATCCTTGAACATTGGCGGGGCGAGATCGGCGAGCGTGCTGACATCGGTTGATTGCCCGCCGGTGAGCAGCGTAGTAAGGTGAGTGGAAACGTCTAAGCTATGACTCTTCGCATCGCTGTCGAGAAGCTTCCTTCGCTTCCTCTTTCGCGGTCCAGTAATAGCGGTGGAGCTCGGCGCAATAGGCTCCTTGGTCGCAGGTTGCGGTTCCCCATCACTCATGACCTCGTCCTGATGGAGAATTCCGAGAAGCTGAAGGACAGCAGGCGGAAACTCTGCCCGGGGTACGTATCGAGCAAGCCACGCGGCCGTCGTAGTCCTCAGATCGGCATTCATGGTCCCAAAGTTCTCGCAGGCCGCCAAAGTCCTGAGCTCAGGCGACAAAGCATCTGCCGCCAAGAAGTTCCCCTTACGAAGTTGCTCCGTCAAAGCCGCCGACAAGCGACGCTGCAGGTCCTCAGACGCTCCATGACTAGTGACGTGACGCACGAAGCATTTTAGAAACGGCAGATGACTTGGAAGGACCAGCAGCAGCTCCACTGCGCGATCCCATTGTCGGCTATCTTCGAGCTCGCTCCGAAGAGGCCATACCAATGCCTGGAGCCTTAGTGCGCTTTCTTCTCGCCAGGGAAGAGGCAAGGCCGGCATGCCGACAAGGGAAATAGCGAGCATGAACGCGCTTGACCTTTTGCCAATGTTCGTCTGACATCCAGCTGGGAGAGTGATAGCAGCCTCTGCTTTCGGCCAGAACCTTGCTACACATCTTGCCGGCGGCAGCCTGATTGAAAAGCTTGTCTGGGACTCCGTTGACGTTTCTAGTGAATTCAATGTCTCTGATAAAGAATGAGCTTGATTCCACTTACCTTCCAGACCACAGGCGGGCTCACTCACCGTCAACGATGTCCTGACAAGTCTCCTGCAAGGCTCGAGCATTCTGCCACAGCTCCGTCGAGGCTATCAATACACGCACGCATCCGTCCAAAAACGACGGGATAGACAGGCTCTCGCATCTCGGACGCCCGCAGACCGCCGACAAACGAGCACACAGCGGGAGCAACAACTGCGGCCCATCGTCTACGACGGGCGTGAACAAGAGCTCCGGCTGACGTCTAATAGTCTTGTCGATGACAGCAATGCTATCCCTCGCCTGCGGTAACAGCATGTCCAGCTGTGCAAAGGGATCGTCAATTGCGAGTGGACCCAGACCGGCTTCCGCCACTACGTTGACCAGCTGCACATTGACATTGGCGTCTGTCTCTTGAGCCGCGGCTGGATTATACAGCATCTCATGCAGTAAATTGGCCAGCGTCGTGTCTTCGGCGGTCTGCGGCTGCCGCTGCGTAGCGGCTGACCTCGTCTGCTTCTGGACGATTTGCGCCGCGAGGGTTGAAGGTGGCGGCACCTCGCCATCGCCGTTGATGTGGACGCCGTGACGGTTTGGACGGACGCCATTAGGCTTGGAGGCACCGCGAGCCATATCTCCACATGTTTCTTCGACAAGTCAACGCCGTCACATCCTCGGGATCATTTGGCCTTTTAGAAGAGTCGTCCCTAGTCCTAAAGTGTCCCAGGCAGACGCGTCGAATTCGAGCAGACGCGAAGTCGGCTTACGGGACATCCCGTTCCGAAACCCATCCAAGGTACCTTAGCGACGCCAAGCCATATCGCATCGCAACAGCGACGACCAACAAGAACGACTCCACTGAATCTTGCCGACAACAACCCCCAACCATCAAATCACGAACCCCCTTTCACCGCCTCGCATGTAACCTCTCTCTTCAATCCCCTCCCCGCAACCACCGCCCCCACAATGGCCATCTTCCCCTCCAAGAAATTCCGCCCTTCAAACGACACCTCCCTCCCCGCCCGCTACCGCGCCTTACTCGCCAAACACCCCTTCGCGCTCTTCGGCCTCCCCTTCATCGCCACAATGGTCTTGGGCTCCTTCTTCCTGACACCCGCCACGGCGCTGCGCTATGAGCGCCATGATCGGAAAGTCAAGCAGCTGAGTAAAGAGGAAGGGTTGGGGATTGGGAGGGATCGGAGGAAGGTTGATATGAAGGAGGAGTATTATGTGAGTTTCGCCTGGGTTTCTTATGAGGACGGCGGAGAGGAGGGCCCGGTTTTGGTTGCTGACGATGGGAGCAGAAATTGGCGGCTAAGGATCTGGATAATTGGGAGCAGAAGCGTGTGAAGAGGTTACCGGGCGAGCACGATGGGGTGTTATGAAAGGGAGAGCAAGACTGGGTCAGTTGTCAACAGGTTCAGCGAGGCGTCTGGCGCAAGAAATGATTTTGAACATATGGCTTTCGAGGTTCTAATGCAACGGAAGGTAGGCAGCCACCAAAAGGACGTGTGAGGCAATGCAAAAACTCCACTTCTCCAATCTATGACACCCTACGCCACCCATCGACCGTCCTATGCTATCTTAAACCTCGCTCTCCGCTTCATCAGTCATTGCATCCATCATACCTTCCTTTTATTTCTGGAAGCCCGGCGACATTGGGTTAGACTCTGGTGAGCCGACCGGGAACCCGTTGGCCGTGTCACTTGAGCCGTTATTCAATCTCCTATACGCCTTGGGCCTCCCACTAAGCGTGTCGACGACATCCACCAACGCCATCCAGTACTCGTTCTTCGGCCTGCGATCTTTCCAATCCGTCTCCTCGCTCTCCACGCGCTCCATGGGAGTAAACTTGACCCTCGCGCCCCGAATGCCAATAACAGCCGCGGACATGGGGTCATCGTTGATCTCCTGCTTGGTCTTGCCGGCGTATTGCTCCAAGTACTGCAAGCTTTTGACGCCGAATCTCACAGCTCTGCCGCGGTCCATGGGAGACGGTGTGCCACCCTGCTGCACGTGGCCCGGAACGGCGAAGCGGCAGTCAAACTTTCCGCGTGACTCCTCTTTGATAATGTTGGCGACAACCTCTGTCGTGTACGTCTTGCTGGCCTTCTCGTTGCGCAGGATGATTTTGCCAGAGCGCGCCGCACCCTGATCCCGTGCGAATTGCTCTTTGAGGAATTTGATGTCTTCCACCAGCATGTTGAGGTGAATGCCCTCTTCCGGCGTGTATACAGCGACTGCGCCGATGCTGAGACCGGCGATCGTAGCAATGTATCCGGAAGCGCCACCCTGTGTCTCGACCACGAATGCTCTTCGCCGGCTGGCACTAGCAGATTGCTTGATTGCGTCGCAGTAGTCAATGAGGGCGTTCAAACAAGTGTCCGATCCAATGCTGTATTCGGTGCCTGGGACGTTGTTGGAGACGGTGGCTGGAAGGACGACCATGGGAATCTTGAACTCCTCGTACTGTGCGCGAGCTTTGCGCAGCTCCGCGACAGCAGTGAAGGCCTCAAACCCGCCAACGACGAATAGCGCATCAACCTTGTACTTGTCAAAGCAGTATGCGGTGGTCTTGAAGTCCTCCGAGGGCAGGCCACGGTTCGTGCCGATTTCAGAGCCACCTCTGGAAGCCCAATTCTCGGCGTCCAACCAGTTCAGTTCACGAACAGAGCCAAGCGGCTTGTCATCGTGGTGTCGGCAGAGACCTGGGAAGCCATTGTACAAAGCGACCGGAGTGTGACCCTTGGTTAAGCAGTACGCGACTGCAGCTCTGGTCGCAGCGTTCATTCCGCCAGCTGGCGCACCAACGTGGATAATACCAACCCGCATTCTCTTCTCAGGCGGCAAAAGCATATCCTTCTTGTCGGTGGCCGTGGTAATGTTGAAGGCGTGGAGGAACTCCTCGAACTCTGCATCTCTGCCTCTCATCGCTGCATCGTAATCTTTCCGTTCGATTGCGGCAGCAACCTCTTTCGTCTTCGCAATAGCATCCAACATTGGCTTCCGTACAATCTTGTTCTCTACGATACAGATCACTGGAGAGGGCGTATCAGGTTTGGCGTCCAGAACAGCTTTCACAGCCTCGACGCCTTGCAGTGTCGCCAACATGCGATCGTATGAGCAGGGAGGCCCACCGCGCTGCACATGACCAAGGGTGGTGATCCGCGTATCCAGACCGACGGTATTGGACAGCAAATCCTTGACCATGCTCGAAGTGACTTTGTTCAACTGCCTATCGTGCGCGCCCTCCGCACAGACAACAATCGTCCTCCTCTTTCCCATCTGCCTGTGCTTCCTGACAATGCTGCACATCTCCTCCTCCCAGTTCTTGCTCGGTGGGTTCTCGGGGATAAAGATGAAGTCGGCACCGCAGCTGACACCGGCCATAAGTGCAAGCCAGCCGCAGTGCCTGCCCATAACCTCAATGACGAACGCACGTTGGTGCGAGAAGGCCGTGGCATCGATGAAGTCGATGGCCTGGCAGATCCGTTGCAGGGAGCTGTAGCAGCCAATGGTTGCGTCGGTGCTGCTCAGGTCGTTATCAATCGAACCCACCAGACCTACAATGTTCAAATGCCGGAAAGGCTTGATCGCCTCCTCCGTCCTCTTGCCGCTCGACACCAGCTCGTCCATGAGACTCGGCCACTCGCTTCGGAACTTGTCCGCTCCCGTCAATGAGCCATCACCGCCGCAGATGACCAAAGCATCGATGCCCTTCTCAATCATATTGTTCGCCGCAGTCACCCTCCCCTCTCGCTGCATGAATGCCATGCATCTTGCCGTACCAATGAGCGTCCCGCCTTCTGATGTCCAGCCTCTCACGTCCTCCCACGC
Organism: Salinomyces thailandicus; assembly: GCA_005059885.1. NCBI lineage: Eukaryota > Fungi > Ascomycota > Dothideomycetes > Mycosphaerellales > Teratosphaeriaceae > Salinomyces > Salinomyces thailandicus. The sequence goes on along the minus strand of NAJL01000057.1, from coordinate 37,202 downwards.
CATCTCCCTGATCATGTCGCCGCCGTCCACCAGACCCTGGTACCCCTCGTACACAGCGTAGGAGACACATCCTGACGCGATGGTTTGCCTGACCACCGCACGCACGACGGCATTCATACCAGGAGCGTCGCCGCCCGAGGTCATGACGGCGATGCGCTTCTTGCCTGCCGGCATGACGGGCTGTCCTAGGTCAATCTCCGCCATTGTCTCAGCTTATGATGGAGGATTGTGAGTTGCGCACGGGAAGAGGTGATGAGGATGAAGGAGGGACGAAGGAGAGGTGAAGTGAAGGGAGACTGCAGCTGTCGCGAGGACGTACAGATTGCGTCGAGCCGCTGCCGCCTGAGGAGTCTTTTCACGAGCGTCACCTGACCGTGGAATACGCGTTGGACAGCAACAGCAACAGCAACGGCAACAGCAACACCAGTTCAGGGAACTTTTCTGTCTCGTCAGAAGCTTCCCGCGAGCTCCAGTCTCAATCGATTGTGACGGCCAGCGGCCCGTCTTCGGCCAGATTGAGGGGAGCGTCCCAATGTTTGCTGCACACGGCAGGCTGAGGTGAGGATGATGAATGACAGAGGTGAGGCTCTACCTTTCGACAATACATAGTATAGGTGGACAACTGTTCTTCACCTTCTGTTATATATACTGCCCGTAGTCTACTCTTGATAACGACGATAAGCTGCCGGTCAAAAGCAACGACCAGAACCAAAACCCAATTGCAAACCTTACAGAAGCTGGGAAGGTGGAGCGTTCCAAGTTGCCCAGGTGGGGCCCAAGGGACTTTACTTATGTAACAGACGCTCGGATCACGGATGCTGCATGTGATCTGGCATGTGCTGTGACGTCAGAACCCTTCTTACAGTAGGTAGTGAGCTTCACTAAGGTACCTAGTCACCCGATCAGAACCCGCGGTTGATTGGGAACCTGTGCAGTACAGTCCCGTTATATGAGTACATCACTTTGGACAGCGCCAAATAATCCCCTCATATCACCGCATCATCTTTCCAAAAGCCTCCCACAGCCCCATCCTCTCGCTCTCCTCCTCCAACCTCCACCTCACATTCCTCCCTGGCCCGTGAAGCGCAAACACGCCAGCATTCGCCTTCATACTGATCCACACATGCGAGTCGTCCTCCACGTCTTCGCTTTCCTTTACGAGCAGAGCCTCTCGCGCATTGCACTCCCATCCCTCTCCTACGACCGCAGCGAGCGCCTCGGCTAGCGCCGAAGCCAGTGCCGCGTCCGCTGCATCTTGCACTTCATTGTTACGGGTGAATTCAAACCCTTTGCCACTGGGTGTGACTAGGGCGAATCTTGTCCCGAAATGCTCGGCGAGAGTGGTTTCGAATCGCAGCTTGATCTCGTACACCGAGTGATCTTTTGCGCTGAATTGGAACTTGCCTTCAGATTGCCAGGGCTGCACGAACTTGGTAACCAAGTCTTCAGCGCAGGAGATGTCTTCGGTTTCGAGGAGCATGAAAGTAGCCTTCTGGCATGTGTGTTCGACTTGCGCCTTTGATAGCAGCTGAGCGACTCGGTCAAGATAAGCATTGGCGGTGTCCACTGCAGATCGATGCAGGACATAAGACATGATAGGTCGAAGAAGTGGTAAGATTCGCCGCTCCTCTCTCTTATCGGACATCGGCTTCGGAACCTGCGAGCGCTTTTTCAGTCGCTCACGATGAGCTTGCATGAGTAGTAACCTAGCCGCCAGCGCAATCGCCTGTGCTGCAGAGTTTTGCGGACCAGAGAAAGATGATTGAGCGTCCATTTCATTAAGCGAGACAAGCTCCAAAAGGACCTCAATCCCTTCCGAGCCGTCTAGCTGCGGCGGCGTAAAACTGATCCCATCCCCAGTCAGGTTGATTCCCAGCGATACGTGTTCTCGTCCCTCACGCACGAGCTCCTGATACAACTCCTCGTCAAATAGGCTGTCACGCGCGTGTCGTATTCGAGCCTCGAGCGTCTTTTCATCGTCGTCCGCCAGACTCGGCATTCTAGAGCTGCCCAATACCTCTCCCTTTTGCTTGAGCAGCACTCGCACGGCTTTTGGCTTAGCACCAACCCCCCTATCAAGTGAGATGTTGCCGTCGGCGCTCATGTTAAGCGCCGCAATGCCCCGTCTCGAGAACTCTGGTGCGCTCTCACTGAAGGCAAACGTAACGCCCAGTCGATGCTGTTGGCCGGGAATACGGCAGACGTTCCAGCCTTTCTCAGCAATGGCCAACACCTCATCCCAGTACAATGTCTCCCTGCGTACATTATCCTGCAGCCGATTGGCAGCAGCCAGCAACCCATCCGCACTCTTCTGCAGACCCTCCATCCTGACATTCGTCGCGATCATCTCGTCCTGCGCCTGTCTCGCTCGGTCCTCAGGCATACGCTGCCAGATATCCAGACCTAGCGTGCCGGTCGGCAGCTCTTGCCGCAGCGCTGGGGAGATTGAAGTGAGTGCTAATGCCGCTCCGTCTTTGTCTTTCGTCATAAGGAGGGACACGAAGTCGAGGGCGAACAGCACATCCTGTTCAGCGTCCGCGACGTGCTGCAGCATCTCGTACTTGGCTTTGTATAGATCTTCTCTTGTCTGCGGCTTGCCATGCGCTGCACCAGCACCTTCGCCATCTTTTGCCTCGTCCTCATCTTCATCGCCGCCCCTCTCGCTGTCACTCTCGCTGAGCTCCAGTCCACCTTCTCCCGCCACTTCCTCTTGTAGTGCCGCCTCGGTGATGTCGCGGAAGTGGCCACGCTCCAGGCTCACCCGTGCCAGCACATCCTTGAGCTGCGGCTCTTCAGCCCGATGGCGTGCCCAAGGCTTCAAGGAAAGAGTGGCTGAAGTCGCGGCCGCCGCCATGTTCCGAGTCACTCTGTCATATGAAGGAGATGACGGGCACCAAGTACGCGATAGTCCGGGATACGTTGTCGGCGGGGATTCATACCAAGAGGATGGCAGAGTCAATGTATCTTCAATGCTGTGGTCGAGTAGAGCGTCTAACCCGAAGCTTCGCCGGAGCACGCATGTGAAAGCGAGACACCGCCACGCCGCCTCGCTCCACCGCACCATTGGACGACATGTAAACACGCAACAACATACCAAGGCGTGTCACCGACGTCTCAAATAACACCATGACGACCAGATACCGCGTCGAATATGCGCTCAAGACGCATCGACGAGATCAATTCGTGAGACAATTAACACTCTTGCATTCACCAAGTCAAGGCATGGGTACTGACCATGCATTGAGTATAGATCGAATGGGTCAAAGGCCTCCTTGCTGTCCCCTTCGTCCTCTTATCTCAACCGACGGCGATCTACGAAAATGACAAGTCGGCCGTCAATGCCATGGCAGTCAATGCTCATGATCGCTATGCTCAAATCATGAGTGACGTCGAGTCCCTGCTCAATGGTACATCCCACGAATACATACACAGCATGAACAACAAGAAAGCCTTGACTAATGGACCACTGTATTAATCAGACCACATCGCACACCAACAATCCCTCCAACCCACCCCGTCCAAACTCAAGCTCCTAGTCCCCTCCATCGGCACCTTCTTCACCCGCCTCCCACTCCAAGACGCCTTTGCCTGGCAAGACGCCCGCCGCTTCATCAGCTCCCGCCGCTTCGTCGCCCCCTCCTTCAACGACATCCGCCAGATCCTCAATACCGCACAGATCATGTCTCTAGTCCGCAGCAGCCGCCTCGAACTCATCACTTTCGACGGCGACGTCACCCTCTACGACGACGGCGACTCCCTCGCCCCTGACAACCCCTGTATCCCGCGCATCCTCGAGCTTCTACGTAAAGGCATCCGCATCGGTATCGTCACCGCCGCGGGATACACGGAAGCAGAGAAGTACTATGAGCGTCTCTACGGCCTCCTGGACGCTGTTGCCGCCAGCGACGCCTCGCATAGCCTCGAGCACAGCCTCGTCGTCATGGGCGGCGAGTCCAACTTCCTCTTCACCTACACGACCTCCTCCCCTTGCAAACTCGTCCCCGTCCCGGCCGCAGACTGGCAGCTCCCGGAAATGACCGCCTGGACGGAAGACAACGTCACGGCGCTGCTAGACGTCGGCGAAGCCGCGCTCAAGGACTGCGTCGAGTGCATGAAGCTCCCCGTCCAAGTCCTTCGCAAGAAACGCGCCGTAGGCATCTTCCCTTCCAAAGGCGTCAAGCTCTCCCGTGAGCAGCTGGAGGAGACGGTATTAGTCGTGCAGCGGATCCTCGAGATGTCGCCGGTGGGGAAGCGGATCCCCTTTTGTGCTTTCAATGGCGGCAATGACGTGTTTGTCGATATTGGCGATAAGAGCTGGGGCGTGATGGCGTGTCAGAGGTACTTTGGTGGGATCGAGGGGAGTCGAAGTCTGCATGTCGGGGATCAGTTTCTGTCGGCGGGCGCCAATGATTTCAAGGTAATGAACACGTTTGCCTATGAGCTGTTGTTGCTGTGCTGACGCAATTCTCAGGCCCGTATAGCATGCACGACCGCGTGGATTGCCAGCCCGACTGAGACCTGCGCCTTGCTCGACGAGATATCAGAGCTCAAGGCCGACAAAGTCCACGCAGACTACGCCGCGTTTCGGGATAGTGTCTCTGAAGCGTGAAGCGTCTAGTTGTCCTACCTTCAGCAAGCATCGGGCGTCCGGTGTATGTTCTTTTGATACAAAGCAAGCTATATACCCACTGCAAGCATCATCATCATCATGATGATCGTGCGCTCCCCTTGGCTCTCGCCATCGGACCCCAGTTCTCACGGGGATTCTGCTGGTACCTCACCACCTTCCGGCCAGGTTTGTCCTTGCCTAATACCTCATCAAATGTCACCTTAAAAGCTTTTGGGTCCGCAGGAGGGGATCCAGCGGCTTCATGTGCTTTCTCCGTGACGATATCGGGCGAGTCTTGGGCACCCCCGGTCTGTTCCGTATTGCCGTTGGGCTTCTCTGCTTCCTCGCCGTCAACTTGCATGATTCTCCATCCCGCCTGTCCCTCCCTTAGGGCACCCTCCTTGATAGGCGCTCGCTGCCTCGCCCACTCGCGCATGATGCGCCAGATAGCAACCCATGGCGCGTCCGTCTTGACACTGCCTGGCTTGCAGTGGCTCCTGGTAGCGCGGTAACCCGCATGGCGTAGCGCACCCTTGATGGCCGCTTCCGGTGGCGCTTGGCAATGTATTACTTTCGAGATCGCTGAGGGAATGAAGAAGAACGGATGGTTATCCACGGTTTCTGGCGGCGTCTTCGGCAGGTCGTCTTGGCGGCTGACGCCCTGCCATACGTCGTCGAGGACGACAAGCTCGTCTAGTGCTGTGTCAAGCATTCCCTCAACCCTCGGGATCGTTCGGTAGATCTCCTTGTCGGCCGACTTTGCATCCTTCAGTATCTTTTCAACAAACGCAGCATTGTGCAGTGGGCCTCCCCACATTGGCCCCGCAACATGCATCTTGCTCTTGCAGTGCTCGCATAGCCTATCAGCGCTCGGCGCCTGTGCTATTCCGTGCTTGAAGTGGAACGTCGGGTTCTTCTCTTGCTCTTTGGAGCTCGCCTTCCCCTTTTGCCTGACATTGCGACCTAGCATTTGCGCATGCCACGCCCCACAGCCGGCGTCGCAGTTGTATGCTAGCATGGTTTTACCTGCTAGAAACTTGACATCCGCTGGACTTCTGGTCACGCGCACGAACATGCGCACATAAAAGTCGATGCTAAGTGAGAGCAGTGGTTCAATGGCCAGTCCATATCTCGCGGCCGCGGTGGCTATCGAGTGCAATATGATTCGCAGACCACCTTCGTGCGAGTGATTACCTTTGATGGGCATGCCACCGTAGAGCGAATAGGTCTTCTCTGCGTACCCACAGGACGCAAAGACGCCTGAGTCTGTACACGTTACGCACAGCAAGCCGCCATCGTTTAGTGCTTGTAATGCTGCATCGATGAAAGGAGCCGCTGTGCCATACGGATCCAGATCTATTACGTCGTACTTAGCATTGACGTGGCTCGGCCCGTGGCCATTCGTTGGCGGATAGGCCACGCCGTACATGTGACCTATTGCGTTTCCAGTGTTCACGTCTACGATGTTGGATAGCTTGTTGTGTTCGACGTTCATTCGGATGCTCTTGGTAGCGTTGCGATCCATGTCGTTAGCCACAATAGAGGTTGCGAACGGTATCTCGGTGGCGTAGCGAAGTGCCCTTAGACCAGTGGCAGACAGGGCATCCAGTATCCTGAACTTCGGCTTCCATTCCGGAGTAATGCTCTCGCCAACGGTCCCTGTTGCCGGTCCATTTGTGACATGCTCAATGGGAGCTGTGGCGGAATCTTGCTCAAACCTTTCGGCGGTTGTACCTGCGGCGGTCGATGAGTTTTCGTCACTCTGCGTGCCAGGCTGCACATCCACAACGGTGGAACTCGTTATCGCAACCACCGTCGCTTCATCGTCCGACCTCTGCCGCTTTGCGCTGATCTCAATGCCTCCTTCTGGTGTATCTTTCTCTGACTTCCTCTTCATCCCGCCACCATCTCCATTAGCACCAGGTTGCTGCTCGGGCTGCTTCTTCCGTTTCCGGTCTTGCTTTGACTGCAACTTGCCGGCATCCTTTTCATGTCTCACTCGCCTCTTGCGACATAAATCCTCCCCAAAGGCCTTGATAGCCAAGACGCTAAGATCTCGATTGAACTGCTGAATGGGATTGTAGAAAACATTCTGAGGCTTCTCGCCACCATCACCTACATGAAAGCAGCGTCAGCCATGTTGAAGTGGCTACGCGGAGGCATCCTAAAAGTCTGCTGCTCACCTCCTTTGCTCTGTGCCCGTGGATCGACGGCGGTGCGGGTATTGGGCGGCGATAGAATGTACGCCTTGCCTTCTCTTATAGTCTCATATGTTTTGCCGTCATGCTGGATGATCTGACCCTCCGCAGGCTGTACCGAGAGCGGCGCAGGCTGAGTGTCGGTCGCCATGGCGCGGTACCTGATGAGACACGGAGCAGGTACGCGATCTGCCCGCAGACGCACCTGGGTCAGTAGGAAGAGCACGGGTGCGAGCTGGCGAGACGTGAAGGCTATGCCGGTGAGCCTCGTGCTGCAGAGCATCCGTCGCGACGCTGAAAGAACTCAAGGTCGAGATTTGAAGCAGACGATAAGCTGAAGTGAAGTAGTACTTCGCCGGGCGTTCCCGAGATGATACCTGAGGCACTACGTTTGGTAGGGTCCGCTACGCACTGGACCTGCAGGAGGTGAGAAGAGCATTTGGAGGTCGCGAGGTGAGGTCGACGGCGAGCGCCAACCTCACCTGAGGTACGTGGGTATATGAAGTCGTCAAGAGAAGAGTAACTTACGATCGATACGTCGGCTATTTTGAGTCAGATAGGTAGGTCGCGGCATTGTTTTAATATCCGCAGAACATATTGCAGAAGATAAGACGAATACCTGATCAAGAGATCGATTGATATATATATATATGTTCTTCAATGACCAAAAGGCCAGTATGTACAAGTATTGGTATACGAAATGCTCATTGTTCACCATATTCAGAGCTCCACTATCACTACATCAACGCGGAGGCCATGTTTAAAGTCCACTCCATTACCACCTCCACCTATCGTTGTCAGTCAAACTGCTGCACGCTTAGCCGGCCTGGTAAACACCAAGCGCGACAATGTGCGGGTTCAACATGGACAGGTTGAAGGGCGTCAGGTACATGTCCGTGTCCGTCAGGGCAATGAACATGGTGCCGTTCACGATCGGTGCACCGTACTCGTACACGGACGCGTTCGGCTGGTAGGTGTAACCAGTGTTCGGGCCGGTGATAGTCAAGGGCGTGTAGGTCAGGTTGAGCTGGGCAGCCCAGGCGACGTAGGATGGCTCGCCGGCGACACCACCCTTGGCGGTAACGTAGCTGTCGTTGGGGCCAACCGGCTTACCTGGCGTGTCCCACTCGAGGAGAACCTGCTTACCGGCGAAGGAAAGCGGCTCAGAGCGGTTGTGGGTGATGGCCGGGCCACAACCGTAGCCGGTCTTGTTCAAGTTGACACAGCTCTCGTCCTGGTCGGGGATGACGGCCGGGCTGGAGGTGCGGTTGTCAACGCGCTCCCACAGAGCGGTGTCGTTGGGAGAGAAGCGGTTGATGTTGGCCTGGTTGGCGACGTGCAACGCCGGGAAATTCTGCCACGCCAAACGGGTGGTGTTCTCGGGGCAGGATGAGATGTATGGCGCCATGAAGGTCCAGGCCCACGACTGCGGGATACCAGCCTCGAACCACACCGGCATCGGGTGCAGACCAGCCATCTGGCGGAAGATCATCTCCTGGCGAGCCTCGGTGGCGATCGACTGCGCAAGGAGCTGGCCGACCTCGCGGGAGTCGAGGTGGTTGATGAAGCCCCAAACGCCGGATTCACCCCAGCGGGTCAGGATCTGCTGGTAGTCGACGAACTCGCGCGGGTTGGTGAATGGGTGGTTGTAGGTGCACTGCGGCGGGGCGGTCTCGCCGAGCATGTTCGACAAGAGTGTGGCGTGGCCCTGCTCTTGCTGGCCCATGAACTGAATCAGGGAAACGTCCTCGGGAGTCAGTCCGTAGCGCAGGAACTCCTCCTCACTGAAGAGGGCAACAGCGTTGTTGAAGGCATCGAGCTCGATCCACTCCTGGTAGAGACCCAGAGTGATCGACTCGTAGTCGAAGTCGCTCTCGACCATGTAGCGCGGCAGGCTACCGTTGGTGCCCAGACCACCGTACGGGGTGTAAGGAATCGGCTCGTTGTGCTGGAGCTCACCATCCGTGTTGTAGTAGGTCGCGGTCGGGTTCGCAGGACCAGTCGGGATCGTCCCGGACGGGTAGATGTAAGGAGTGTTCATCACGGCACCAGTGGTAGTTGCGGTGCCAGAGAACGGGCCATGGCTGGTGTAGCCGGTGACCCAAGAGCTTCTCTGCTCGCCGGCGGCAAAGAGACCAGTGCTGACGGCATCGGTCTCGATGGCGGGAATGGTCGAGTCTGGGCCAAAGACGGTGGGGATGACCGTCAACGGAGTCACAGAATCGTCGGCGAAGGACGCATCAGCGTTGGTGTAGCCGGGCACATTACCGTCCTGGTCAATGGCAACGGACGGAGCGCTGACGAGCGCTCTGGTGCCGGAAACGGTGCGGACCGGGGCCTCTGGGCTTGTGACAGTTGCGGAGGCGGAGGCAGAGGCGCCGTTGCCAGCGGAGGCAGAGGCACCGTTGCCAGCGGAGGCAGAGGCGCCATTGCCAGCGGAGGCAGAGACGCCATTGGCAGCGGACTGGCCATTGGCAGCGGACTGGCCGTAGCCTTGGCCTTGCCAACCCTTTTGGTGCTCGCCTTGGTTGCCACCGTGGTGGTTCCAGCCCTGGGGTGCGGCGGCGGCCAAGCCGCTCAGAAGTACGCTCGTGGCGACGATCTTGGAGTACATGATGGCTGAGGAAAGATTGGTAATGCTCAGATGCGGGAGGAAAAACAAGGAATTCTGGCGGGCAGAGGCGAGTAGAATATATGCAAGCCTACCTAGGAATCTGCCTCACGAAAGCAGTCGTCAGTCGCCGAACCTTGCTCGGTCATGAAGGCAATAATGTCAACAAGTGATCTCATCATCGCCCCGAAAGCGGAGTAGTTCACGCACGTCTCGCATGATTCCACCGCAGAGCTTTGGCCTCGTGGCATGTCGCCGGCGTCGAACTCGTAGGTTTCGTTCGACGCCGATGGCCTGTCCTTGCCGCTCGCTGAAGTTTAACCGCATGCAGAAGGAGCCGGAGGAGCGGATGCGGTTTCGCTGAATCGCATCTGCTGGCAAAACACGCAAATTTCCACGGGGCCGATCTGGACTGTAGCGATGCTGGTAGCGCGAATTCGGTATGTCTTTTTGTTGGTCATGGCACGCGGAAGATGGCCGGATAAAGGGCACGGCGGACGATGATCGGGAACAACAGTATCGACGTCGACAACGACCCCTCGAACGTCTTCAATAATGCCGTTTCACCGCCGCAGACATCAAACAAATCGAATTGCGGCCGTCACACCACGCGGCCCCAGGCTCCGAAGAAGGTTCGAGGTTCACTGTTGCGAATGACGAAGGCATGATGACAGCGATGAGATCAGACGGGATCGATCAACCTAACATTGAATAAGATGACGGCAAATGGAATCGCATTTGAGCCGCATCACCCTAGCGCTCCCGCCAGAGACAAGCCTCTGTTAGTCTGATACCAAGCGGCATCGAAGGTGTGGAGAGCACTAAAATCAACGGAGTCGGCCCAGGAACACGACGTCAACAATGATGATGGAACGTCCGGCGACTCCTCGTTCGCTCTCGTTTTGCTGGTATTTCGCGTTGCACCAGCACGAGATGAGGGACCGAGGGCGAGATTGGACTCCTTAACCTTGACCACCTTGGTCTTCTTCAGCCTGAGACGCCCTGGGAGTCGGCTCGCTGTCGGCATGCCCTTTCAGCATGTCCTCGTCTCAAGCTGTCACGACGATGCGCCCGACAATTGACTGTACGGCATACGATGAGTACATCTGAATGTGATTCCAGGTGGTTCCATCCTGACGGTACAGAGACTAAGGTAATAATGATGAACAATCTTACGAGGCGCGATCGTGCGATCTTGCATGAGCTTTTCTCCGACCGTCCGGCAAAAGATGCCGTCCGCTCGATACTGTACATTCTTCTCCGCCTGGCTAGTCCGTGGAGCCTTGATGAAATGTAGCTGCACTGACGACCTTTACGTATTGTCTGTCTGTCTTGCCGTATGACTTGGAGTCTACCAGCACCATCGATGGAGGATATCACCCGTGATGATTGATATCGGATTTCGACCGTACCTCAACCAAGCTGCACAGGAGCGGTCCGAGGGGTCCGTTCAACCGCTCTCAAACCTAACCACGGGCTTACTCCAGACTTCATGGAATCCTGGAGCGCGGCGGCTAGGATCTTGCTTTGAGCGCAAACTCAACTTGCTGCAGAGGCGATCATGTACTCCGAAGTACGCAACCTTGCTGGATCATGTCAGCATACAACGCATACTCTACCTAGGTACTGTATCTCCGTACCAGCGGTATTGGGCTGGCATTCCCGCCGGTGGCAGACAGCTTTCCGGGTGCTGCGACGTATTGCGGTGACTATCGACCCCGCAGGACTACGCGGCCAGTCTGTCACTCTGTTTTCTGTGACAGTGTACGCGGTGTGGAATCTTCTGTGAGCACAGCAGTCGAAGACCTGCGAAGTCGGTGTCAATTGGGTCTGGACCCGCAATACATCCGCCGCTGCCACTTTGACCCCGGATCATGAAACGACAAAGATCTGCTTAGGTCCCTTAGGCACGTCATACGACGTGAAGCATAGCTTCGTATTCCAAACACTCAGACGGCGAGGACATGCCTAGCCCTTCGTACTTGGCACATTATGGCTTGTCGGTCGTGAGAAGGCCCGCATGCACCAGTCTTGCCATTCCAGGCCACATGTACAGCCCGGGTTCATTGAGAGAGCAGATATAGGCAACGGATCATACCTCACTTAACAACGGGCTGTAAGGAAGCGTGGACGCTGAAAGACACTCCAAGTCATCTCTGCGCAACTCTTGCCATCGAAGGACTTCTGTGCCTTAATCCTGACGAAAGACTCACTGGGTTGACAAGGCGTCCGCGGAGTAGTACGTGGTATGGCCCCGCATGCCGTCCGCCTCCCATAAGGTTAGAACCAAAGATCACCCGGCACCCGTGACCGTGTCGTAGTGAGGTATTTCGATAGAACCAAAGATCACACGGCACCCGTGACCATGTCGTAGTGAGATATTTTGACAGGGGCAATGGCGGTGATGAGAGACATGCGATCGTTTGGTCCCGCCCGCGGAGAAGCATGCTCTTAGTGAGCTCGAGTACGAGGTCAAGCTGTATACAAGATGCAGCAAGCAAGAATGTCAAAGTACGGGAATGAGGACGCGGACAATTGTAGACTGCGTGTGGTGTCGAGCTTCACTGCATGGCATTGGTTTCTATCGCAACTTTGGAATCAATCCCCCGACTGATCCGATGGAGTGAGATACACATAAATCGTTCATAGGAGAAATTTCAAAGCTTCCGGCTCACCTCACGTTGGAAACAAGGCGGTTGATAGCGGACTAAGCGCGTTCCACGGTGGGACAAAACGCTACGGCTCACCTCACCTCACTGGCACAGCCAACGCCCTCTGAAATACCCGCCCTCCCACCAGCGCACCTCTGCGTCTCAGATTCGCGTCCCTTCACCTCGAACTACAGCTTCCCTCACCACAGCCCCAAACGACTAACATCCGCACTAACCTCCGTTCCCTCAATCATCTCCGCCATGACCTTCCCAGTCCCCAAACTCTGACTGATTCCCCATGGCCCATGCCCCGCGGCAACGAATACGCCCCCTTCCGGCGCCATCAACGTCTCAATTCCCCCTAGCTTGTCATCCGGCACGCTTGCGAGGAGGGGAACACCGCGCGTGGTTATAGGACGGAAACACAATCCTTCCCGCACAACTTCGAGATCACTCACGTCCATTCCGTCCTTGCCGAGTAGAGTTTGCGAGACGTCTTTTAGCTCTTCGATGCTTTTCTGATCGATTTTCGCGTCGGTTGGGAGGTTGGGAAGGGGGAGGGAAGGGTCGTTGAGACCTGCGATGTAAATCTCGCCGCCGATGCGGCTGAATATTTCAGGGCTGAAGCCGGCGCGCATGGTGGTGAAGAGGGCGTGGCAGCCTTTGGCTTCATGCGCTTGGGTCCAGCGCGGGCTCTTGACTACGAGGCTGTGGCCAGCGAGTTGAGAGATGGGAAGTTGAATTGGCGAGGCGGAGAAAAGGTCGCGGAAGACTTTGCCCGTCCAGGCACCGGCCGTGATGAGCAGGCGCGTGCAAGGTATCTTATGATCCGCGCCAGAATCATGCCGGATTCGAAGAGCGGATAGCTCGCCATTCTCGTCTTTGGAAATCTTGATCGGACGTGCGGGGTGATGGAGACGTACGCCTTTCGTGATACACTTCTTCAGCAGAAACTTGGACAGTCGTAAAGGATCGACCTGCGCTACGCTCTCGTCCTCGCTGATAAGATCCAAATGATCGCCTTGCCTCCTTTTCAGCCAGGCTGGCCCGACTTCGTCGCCTGCGAACTCGTGTATACCAGCTGCGTCCGCGCGACTACCACCCTCTCGCAACCAGTCGTACCCGGTGGCTCCTCCACGATGGCTTGCTTCAGTCAGACTAGTACCAGTGCTGCGGCTGTAACCCCAGGTATCCTTTCCATTGTACTCTTCAGCCAATTCTCTATGTAATTTGAATGATAGCGCTCCGAGACCAGCTGTCGCTGGCCCAAACCAGTCGCTGGCTAAGAAGCCTGCTGACTTGCCAGACGCTGAAGCGAATAGTTCGGGGGATGCTTCGATCAGATGAATCGTATCCGGCTTCGTGTTGCCAGAGTGAGCGAGGTAGTATGCGGTAGCGCAGCCGATGATACCGGCTCCGATGATGACAGTGCTTTGCGTCTCTGCCGGGTTGGTGAAGGTGGAAAAGGCGCGTTGTGCCTCGTCCGTGGGCTCGCCGTTCGCCATCGTATCAATCTTTTCAAGTCTCTCGTCAATAGGAAGGCGAAGAGAAAGTGATGGAGGAGGAACTAGGAGATGGCTACTACCTACCACAGCCTTAGCTCACTGTAATGTCTTTGCAGACGATGAAGCGTAGCATTCTTCAGCTATACATCTCGTCAAGGCCGGTGTCCCACCTCTGAGCTGCAGTGCTGCTGGCAATAAACTGCCGTCGTTGGCCGTGTGACGCTGCGGGGAAGAGAGTGGACCAGCGAAGAAGTGGGGTTCCGATGCAAGCTTGAAGACGGACGCACCGGTGGACGATGGACGGAGCGATTGTCCGTCCACGACCCAGCAGAGCTTCCAGTCGCAAGCGTGTCAAAGGCAGAAGGGCAGAAGCAATCATGGCCGACGCCAAGGTCATCATACTCACAGGCGCCAGCCGAGGCATTGGCCTGGCCATCGCTCATTTCTTGCTCAAGCAGTCCCACAATCTGGTTGTCGTCGCTCGGAGCGAGCAACCGCTCCGCGAGCTCGAGAAGCAGTACGGCGGAAGCGTAGCCGTCTGCACGGGTGATCTTGCAGACTTCTCCCTTGGGCAAAAAGCTGTGGATCTGGCGAAGCAGCGGTGGCAGAAATTAGATGGGATCATTGTCAATCATGGCGTGCTGGACCCGGTCAAGAGACTGGCGGACAGCACGGCGGAGGAGTGGAGAGCGGCATACGACGCCAATCTTTTTTCCGCCGTCGCTTTGAGCAAGGCCGCGCTTGTTGAGCTGCGGAAGAGCAAGGGCTGCATACTGTTCACATCTTCCGGCGCTGCAACGAACGCGTACCCGACTTGGGGCGCCTACGGCTCCTCGAAAGCGGCGATGAACCACCTAGCCATGACGCTAGCGAATGAAGAGAAGGACATCACAAGCATATCTGTCAGGCCAGGCGTGGTAGACACCGAAATGCAGCGCGACATTCGAGAGAAGCACAGCACTGCGATGGACAAGACAGATGCAGCGCGATTCAAAGAATTGAAGGAGACGGGCGGATTGTTGAAGCCTGAGCAGCCAGGACATGTGATGGCGAGGCTAGTACTAAAGGCGCCGAAAGAACTGAGCGGGAAGTTTCTGACCTGGAACGCGGAGGAACTGAAAGCTTTCCAAGACTGAAGAGACACGCAAATCACACGACGAAAGAATCTAGATGATGGTGCCGTCAGCAAGCATCTAGCAAAACGGATGAAGGAGGAATGTATCGGAAAGAGAAGGTGGATCAGCCGAAAGATGAAAAGCAATACATTTGATCAGCATGAGGCCGAAGCCTTCAGGCTTAGCATGGAATGTTTTTGTTCATCACAACAAGACGAGAAGCAGTAAAAGATCAAGACATACCAAGAGATTAAGAAGTGTTGAGGGTCGACCGGGTGTGGCACTAGAGTGTATCACCTACCTGAAGCTTGTCAGCGATGCTCAATCGGACAGCGAGTCTGGTGTAGTCCGTGGAGGTCATTGAAGATCAGGTAATCGAACCATAAAGTTTGATCCTCATAGTAAATAGGTATTTGATAGTACTCTTTGTTGCTCATCATGTAATGGTGCTGGACCCTTGACGGGGCTTTTGTCGCTGTGGAATTATTTACCTTTGTCTACAGACATTCGAGTCCTGTGTGGTTCCGGTGTACTGCAAACCGTCTGAAACCGGCATAGTAGAAGCTGTGACATCGTCAGCAAAACTATTGTGACATGAGCAGCGATAGGAAGATTTGATGAGGGAGCAGATCAGACATTGCGGTTTGGTAACGCGGGTGTAATCCCCATGAAGGCTCAAGGCCCGGTGTAAGATAGGGGCGACACGAATAGCTCATCATTGCGTTGCGGGTCAGGAAAGGTTTATTAGTATACGTACCCGGTGAAGAAGAGGCTGTCTCTCGACTCTGAGCAGACAGCCTGGTGACCGGTTCAAGCCCGAAGGAGCCGTCTCTCATCGCTGCTTGGTAATCAAGAAGGCTGTTGCAGCACACTACATCATACGGCGATGATCCAGAAAACCGTGGGCCGGTGACAGTCGTTGCGAATGTTGATGGTGTGAGACGGGATGCAAGAAGACGCGAAAGACGCGAAAGATGCGAAAGAGCAAGAATTTCTGGACGAGGTCCGAGCACCCTCGGTGGACGGGTAGTCGCGGCTTGTTTCCGCCTGAGGCTGCAAGCGAAAGCTCTCCCCAGCTGGAAGCTCCAACGAAGATTGTTGGCGATTTGGTCAAACACCTGCCCCATTCCCTATAACCACCACCCCTCTCCGCGCCAGCACCATGTTCAATCTCGCCCGCGGCAGCAGGCAGCTGGCCTCCGCTTTCAAGTCCGGCGCAGTGAGCTTCACCCCGCCCACTGAGCACAGCAACCGCTAATCAGGCGCTTCCATCAGACTCCTATCAGACAAGCCGCCGTCCAGCAACAACGCCGCAACCTCAGCATCCACGAATACCGCTCCGCCCAGCTACTCGACAGCTATGGCATCGGTGTACCCAAGGGCGACGTCGCCCACAATGCCAAGGAGGCCGAGCAGGTAGCCAGCAGCATCGCCGGCGATGATATGGTGATCAAGGCCCAGGTGCTGGCGGGCGGCCGTGGCAAGGGCCACTTCGACAACGGCTTCAAGGGCGGCGTGCGTATAGTCTACAGTCCGCGTGAGGCCAGCATTCTCGCCGACCAGATGATCGGGCATAAGCTTATCACCAAGCAAACTGGCGAGCGCGGCCGTATCTGCAACAGCGTGTATATCGTCGAGCGCAAGTTTGCGCGGCGCGAGTTCTACCTCGCCGTGCTGATGGATCGAGCATCGCAGGGCCCGGTGATCGTGGCGAGCAGTCAGGGAGGCATGGATATTGAGACGGTGGCCAAGGAGACGCCGGAGGCTATCATTACAACCAAAGTCGACATTCACAAGGGCGTGACGGATGAGATGGCGCAAGATATCGCGTCGAAGCTCGGCTTCAGCGAGCAGTGTGTGCCGCAGGCCAAGGACACGATTCAGAAGCTCTACAAGGTCTTTATGGAGAAGGATGCCACGCAGATTGAGATCAACCCGCTCTCGGAAACCTCCGACCACCAGGTCCTCTGCATGGACGCCAAGCTCAACTTCGACGACAACGCAGACTTCCGTCAAGAAAAGATCTTTGAGTGGCGTGATACTTCGCAGGAGGATGCGGATGAGGTCAAGGCTGCCAAGTCTGGCCTGAACTTCATCAAGCTCGATGGCGACATTGGCTGTCTCGTCAACGGTGCCGGTCTCGCCATGGCGACCATGGACATCATCAAACTCAACGGCGGCACCCCGGCCAACTTCTTGGACGTCGGCGGCGGCGCCACACCTGAAGCCATCAAGGAGGCTTTCGACCTCATCACCTCTGACCCGAAAGTCTCTGCCATCTTCGTCAACATCTTCGGCGGTATCGTCCGCTGCGATGACATTGCTAAGGGCCTCGTCAACGTCGTCGATCAGATGAACCTCCGCTTGCCCGTCGTAGCCCGGTTGCAGGGTACGAACGTGGAGGCGGCGCAGAAGGTCATCAACGAGAGCGGGTTGAAGATCTTCTCGATCGACGACTTGCAGGCGGCGGCGGAGAAGAGTGTGCAGTTTAGCAAGGTTGTGAAGATGGCGAGGGATATTGATGTTGGCGTCGAGTTTACCCTGGGCATCTAGAGCACGGCTGTTGACGACAAGGGTTTCCGACTGTCTGTAGTGGGTGCTGTGCTACTAGATGGGTGTATCCTGTGTATGCTGCTTAGCGAGCGCATTGAACTTCCGTGCAGTCCTTGATTGAATCGTTACTGGACCGACGGATACAGTATATTGTCAGGTCATCACCAGAGCGATACCCATACCGAATGATCAAGGTAATATCAACGTCCAGAACATAAATAACGGTGGTGAAGCCGTCTGGGATAATCTCAATCCCGGGTCGGGCACCAGATCTGGCAGCTACCGACTGATCCCGAGCTTCACTCCCGAGCGGACGCTGCACTCCGCACTCCTCGTGGGCGAGATAGAGAGCCGCAACAGCTTCCCGAACGACGCGGCGAACGGGGCCAGAAGGTGGTGCCGCATTGAGATTGTTGAATGAGAGTTCACTTGTAGCCGTGTACAGTAGTAGGTCGACGTTACACTTCTTTTCGTCTTCATCCTTTCTATCCACCCATCCCCTTCCCCCGTGCGAGTCCCTACCGTCCCCCACCCCACTCCGTCTTCTCGCACCACCGCGACCATGGCCAGCTTCATCCAAAAGGGCACCAAAAACATCCTCGCCAAGCAACCCACCGACATCGTCTTCCTCTCCGCCCTCCGCACCCCCGTCACACGCGCCAAAAAGGGCGGCTTCAAAGACGCCCACGACCACGAACTCCTCGCTCATGTCCTCCGAGCCACCCTTGCCGCAACCCCCAATCTCGACCCGGCTTGCATCAACGATGTCCAAATCGGCACTGTCCTCTCCGAACTCGGCGGCAGCAAAGCTGGCCGCATGGCCGCTTGCCATGTTGGGTACCCGGAGACCGCTGCGTTCCAGACTGTGAACCGCGCTTGTAGCTCGGGCTTAGCTGCCATTACAGGCATCGCGAATGCTATTGCTGTCGGGCAGATCGACGTCGGTGTCGCGGGAGGCATGGAGAGTATGACGAAGAACTACGGCTCTCGTGCTATCCCCACACAACTTTGGGACCAGCTGCGCGAGTCTCCGAGCCAGGAGGCTAGGGATTGTATCATGTCGATGGGGTTGACGGCCGAGAATGTCGCTGAGAGGTATGGCGTGAGTCGGGCGGATCAGGATGCGTTTGCGGCGAACTCGCACTTGAAGGCCGCGAAGGCGCAGCGGGAGGGACTGTATGACAAGGAGATTGTACCGGTGACAACGACGTGGCATCCGAATCCGGAGGTGCCGGATTTGACCGAGGAGATTACTGTGACGAAGGATGATGGCATTCGTCCCACTTCGTCTCCGGAGAGCCTGGCGAAGATGAAGCCGGCGTTCAAGCCGGACGGTACTGCCACCGCGGGGAACAGTAGTCAGGTTAGTGATGGAGCGGCGGCGGCACTTATGATGCGGCGCTCGACTGCGACGGCGTTGGGTTTGGAGAAGAGCATTATTGGCAAGTGGGCAGGTACGCAGGTGGTGGGTTGTAGACCTGATGAGATGGGTATTGGGCCTGCACTTGCTATCCCGAAGCTGCTAGACTATACAGGGGTAAAGACGGAGGAGATTGGCATCTGGGAAATCAACGAGGCGTTTGCCAGCCAGGCGGTCCATTGTGTGCGGCATCTAGGAATCGATGTGGAAAAGGTGAATCCAAAGGGTGGCGCGATTGCGTTAGGTCATCCGTTGGGTGCGACAGGGGCGAGGCAGTTGGCTACGTTGCTGCCGGAATTGGAGAGGCAGGGGCAAGAGTTGGGTGTGGTCAGTATGTGTATTGGGACGGGGATGGGCATGGCGAGTCTGATTGTGAGAGAATAAGAAACGGGGTGTAGAGTGGTGTGTAGCGATAAGAACAAGTGGTTGGTCACTGCGTAGTCTGCGTGGCATCTGCCTTCTTTCGCTTCTTGCTCTTCTTCTTGGCTTTTTGCCCGAGTACTTCGTCAAGATAGCTGCCTGTCTTCCTCTTCAATGGTCGCTGTTCAGTCTCGGAATCGACCGTATCTAATCTCTGAGCTTGATGCGCACCCTGGTCTACAATCTGCTCTCCACCAAGGCGGGCCACCCCTTCCAATTGCCCATCGACTCCATCGAGAACTGGCGCTTGCCCAGGTAGAACAGCCCGCTGCCTCTGTTTCTTCGACGTGAACAACGCCGACCGCCCTCCCTCCTCCTCGTCGCTCTCGACTTCCTGCTTGGTGTTCCTAGCAGATACCGGCATTGGCTTAGCCCCAGCATGCTCTTGACCTGCCTGTTTTCCCCGGTCCCCCTTCTTCCGCGCCTGAGCCGCCTTTTTCCCCAGAATCTGTTCCAACAGCCGCTCATTGCTTGCCAGCTTCTTGCGCCTCAGAGCTCCCTCCGGCAAGCCGTCATCCTGCGCTTTGCGCTTCGAGCCCAAGCCCACCGTCTCGTCTAAGCCCTTCAAGTCCTCCTCGTTATCATTGTCCTCGAGCGCTCCATGCCCTGGTGTGTCTTGAACAGCCTGGAGCTTCGCGGGCAGCCAAGATTCGATGAGTCGTTGACTCCGGGCCAGCGCGACATTGGTGCGATTGAATATGATGTCCGCCTCGGAGATCGGCTTGGCCATTACTACTGACTGGGCGTGTCAGTGTGCGTATGGGTATGGCAAGCGTGCGATTAGTGAATGTTTCGTGAATAAGATTTTGGCATGTGATCGCTGGGTCTTATATTCACAGCTTCATCAGGTACCGTAGTTCCGGCCGAGTCTGCTCCGCAAATCTGCGAACATGTGTATCGTGTTCATGAACATTGATTAATGATTACCTAAAATCTAGACTTAGGCACTGCCTAGTGCGATTGACTCAAGGTACCTTGTATACCTTATAGATTCATACCACACTTGCTGTGCACCCTCCGTCGCCAGTGGTTCTCTCAAACCTTCCCCGTCGCCATCATGTCCGACAAAGAGTTCGGCAGTGAGTCGCGCACCACTTGGCCCTGCTTCCCATACTATTGACACCCACTCACACTCCTCCCAGACTCCGATGACCTCTCCCTTCCCAAAGGTAGTCCCCCCTCGCGAATCGTGTAACTATTCTCACGAGAAGCCGACCGCTAATGATACGATACATCCAGCGACTGTCCAGAAAATCATCACCGAAACCCTCTCCTCCCCCGCCCTCCAGGCCCAAATAGGCCTCGCCGACCCCTCCAGCACCTCCATGACCTTCGCCAAGGAGACCCGTGACCTCCTTATTGAATGCTGCGTCGAGTTCATCACGATGCTGAGTTCTGAAGCCAACGAGATCGCGGAGAAGGACGCCAAGAAGACGATCGCGTGTGAGCATATCATCAAAGCACTCGAGGAGCTGGGGTTCGCTGAATACGTGCCGAGTCTACACGAGGTGGCGGATAGCTTTAAGTCGAGTCAGGTGGTGAGTCGTGTCGCTTTCGCAGGCTTGGGGTTGGGCGTGGGCGAGCGTGTGTTATCTGTATGCTGATGAAACGTGCTAGACCCGCGAGAAGAAACAGACAAAGATTGAGCAGAGTGGGATGACAAACGAGGAGCTTATTCGTGCCCAGGAAGAGTTATTCCGGAGTGCGGGCGAGAAGTACAGCTCCGTGTAGTCGCCCAACGAGGGCTAGATGATTCCTACGGAGGAGACAGGAAGGTGGATCTGTGGGAGGCAAGACGATTTGACAGACATAGCGAGGCGTTTGGAGTTGGCGGTGACATGATACCCAGTGGGCGGATAGACGCTTTGCTGCTTCGATGAAAAAAGGCGTGGAATTTTTCTACAGAGGGCCGGGGACTCCAGCTGCTTCGGCACTACGGACTCTACTCGTGAAAATGGCTATTCTAATTCAGCCGTCTCTTCGCGTTTCTTGGCCTTCGCTACACGCTCGCGCTCGAGGAATGCAGCTTGCTCCTCTCTACTCTTCTCTAGGTCGACAAAGAACAGTAAGAACAAGAAACTGACAATTGACAGTGCGAAGAGGAAGTAGAACGGGCTTGAGTTGTTTCCCTGCGACGCATATCAGCATCCCGAACATCACTTTTCAGTTCCCAAATGCATTCGCTCGAGATCGCAGGGAGTTTGCGTCATCTCATGGAGATACAGCAGCCCAAGAGGAGTCACATACCGTATCGTCGATAATCGCGCTCGAGACCAACGGTCCAATGAAACTCGACGTCTTGCCGATGATGGAGAATAAGCTAAAG
Organism: Salinomyces thailandicus; assembly: GCA_005059885.1. NCBI lineage: Eukaryota > Fungi > Ascomycota > Dothideomycetes > Mycosphaerellales > Teratosphaeriaceae > Salinomyces > Salinomyces thailandicus. The sequence continues at coordinate 15,794 of NAJL01000057.1, read as the reverse complement.
AAGAGGAACTCTTTGCCGCGTGGTGTGACTTCAGAGATCATCTGAAATGACTTGTTAGCTGCTTGCACAACAGAAGTGCGATGGCTCGAGACAATCCGGAAGAGCCCCAGGCAGTGACAACTTACGATCTGGGAGTAGCTATACCAGGGACACACGAAGAGGCCGTAGAAAGCTTGGTAGAGCCAGACTGGCGGTATTTGTCAGCCATCTTTCTCTCGTCAACCGATTTCAGCACCTCGAACAGTTCGCAGCACGAGGTCAGACTTACCCTCCCAAACATGATGGAACCCAAACGACTGCGTCCAAATGCCGATCATGCCCCAGCCATCCAGCAAGATAATGCCGACCGCCACGGCATTGAACATCGTCTTGGTCGAAAAACGATACCGCTTCTGCACATTCCAGAAGACGAAGATGCCCACCGCCTGCGCCGCGATACCCACAATCAGCAGGTACGCCAGCTGTAGCGTGTTGTACGCCACCACTTCGTTCTGCAGCGTGCCGATGACCGTCACAGTAGTGTTGAGCGAGTCGCCTAGCAGGAAGTAGCCGATAAGGTAGAAGAGGGATTGCTTGAGCTGCCAGATCTCTTTGAGCGCGCGGTACAGTTGCCAGAAGCCGGCGAGGACAATGTTCATGCCGGGGTCTTGGCCAGGACGTCGCTTTTCTAGTACGAACCAAGGGATGGCGACGAGGACCCAAACGCCGGTTGCAAAGGCTATCAGGCTGGTCGAGAAGGTTAGATCTCATCGCTCTCTGAGGACGTCCGGCGCGAAGCTGACTTACACGCTCAATCCCCAATTGTTGTTCGCCGTGCTCGCATTCACATCCAACCCGAACAGCACGCCTACAATGACCGCCAAGATGAGGATCTCGGCAACCGACTGCACGTAGAACGCCACGTTGCTCAACTCGTTCCTCTTCATGCTGTCCGCAAAGTCATACTCGTTCCTGGTCACGGCGCCTTCCTCAAACGCCTGCGCCTTGTCTCTCATCTCCCGCGTGTTCCTCGCTAGACCCGGGAACGCCGCAGTCCAATAGGTCAGACAAAGCTGGTACGCTATCAGGCCAACAATGTAGAGTCCTAGCCCTGTCTGCCAATCCTCGTGCGTATGCACACCTAGCCAGCCGAACCCAATGCCCCAGGCTATGAGGGAGAGAACGATAAGGATGTTGGGCCGGAACGTGCCAAAGTCGGCGTAGGATCCTAGGACGAGCTGATGAATTGTATTAGCTACCTAAACTCTGCATTTGCTCGGAAAAGGTAGGTGCAGGCTCACGAATATCACGATCTGGATCGCGAAGCTTATGCCATTGCAGAGCAAGATGATACTGTTGATCGTCCTGTCCTGCCCGGCAAACCGCAAGACCGTATTGTCTGGCCCTCCTACTGCCTCGGCCTGCTGGTATACCAGATTCTGCGCCGCCGTCGGTCCGTAGTTGAATAGCGTCAGGCCATTGTTGCCAATGTAGTAGCTATACCACGCCCAGATTTCGTACTTGCTCGTCTCGTATTTCTCATCGAATTGGTCGGGAGCGATCGGATGCTCTTCTTCTTCTAGCATCCCGTCCTTTGGATCTTCTACTACCATGCCCTTGCTAGGATCCTCGGCTGGAGCGGCTGCCTGCGCAAGGCCAGGATCATTGGAGGCCATCCCTTTACCGTGAGGGCTGCTTGGGAATCTCCTGATCGATCATGCGCTCGGCCGTGCACTCGTCGGCCGCCAGAAATAATTGCTGGGCTTCTTCATTCGTCTTGTCCTCTGCTGTAATGCTCGATCTGCAAATCTGACCCCGAAAATGAAAGTAGAGTGAAAGCGGGAAAATGGACGTGAGAGGTACACTTGAAGGAAAAGTAAATCCTTACACGCGCTCTGCAGCTACTACTGTCGTCTGGCAAAGACTGCCTTCTGGACCCTCGTAAGCTCGTGGAAGTGGAGGACAGCTACAATGCACTTGTGAGGTTCGGGTGCTAGCGCAAGAGATAAGGTCAAGCTTCGAAAGAAAGCAAGAAAGCTTCGGCGCCGAGCGCCGCTTGGTGAGGCTTTGTATACTTCCGGCGGTGAATGTGGCCAACTTACAAAATTTGGAAGGTCTGGTTTTGGCGTGTGAAATCAACGCGCTATGTACTCCCAACTTGGTGTAATTAACATTAGCTACGCTACCACAATGACTTAAACAAGTATGGCATACTTGTTTACTTTTAGCACAGAATTGGACCCTAAAATTTGGCGTGTTAACTATACTCATTTGCTTTCTTATCTACTATACTCTTCTGCTTTCCTATTGCTAAATACTCTTTGAAATTTGTATGTATACTATACCCAACCTCCTCTTTATGCTTACTGTGATGTCTTGCCTATAAAAGGCTAGAAGAACCGGTAGCGGTTCGGGGGGTGCCAAAGTGCCTTAGGCTACTAAGCGCTATAGGCCTACCAAACTGCTACTGAACCCCTACTAAATGATGAACCCCTACTAGTCACGCCCGGCAAGCAGTGTAATTACAGGGCAAAGCTGGGGATAGCCTACCGGATAGCGGAGGGAGCGTAAACTCGATTCTTAGACCTCTACATTTAGTATTTCTAGATCTTGTTATTTACCCTAATTAGTTTAATACTAGTCTAAATAAGTACTATCATACTAGCGGCTTAATTATAATTAATAATACCTATACTAGGCATACTAGCTATACCGGCGGTGTTGTCTTTATACTCTTTAACTATAGGCGGCGCGCCGCTAGATAGAGGCATTACGCTACTAGACATAGGCGTTAGGCCGCTAGACACTAGTATAGGGCTTCTTCTTCTAAGCTATACGTTAACAATCCTCTATTAGTCGTTCTAATACTATAGTTTAGCCTCTTCCGACTTTATAGCGAGTGCCTTATCTACCTTTAACTTGTCTATCATTATATTAACGAAGGCTAGTAGCTCTTACTCGAGGCCCTACTCTCTTCTAAGAGAGGTAGGTATAAGCTCCTTCCTATCTCGGAGCTACCGCTTAATCTACCTAGGGGTAGGGTATTTACTACTCTCCGTACTAAATATCGAGCGTAGGGGGGTACTTAGCGGCGGTAACCTACTAGCGGTAAGAGCCTTCTAAAACTCCTTCTAAAACTTCGCCTTACTAATCTTATTATTTAGGAACTAAGGCTTTATACCCTTAAATATCTATAGCGCTACTACCCGGTTGCTAAGTTCGCTCTTGTGAGAGTGCCTATAGGCTTGAACGACGTAAGGGTACCACCAGGAGTGAATATAAGTATTAACTTAGACTATCAAATAGGAGAGACCTTAGACGGTATAAAAAGGGGTGCGCGGCGCCTGCGCTTAGTATACGCCTAAGGTAGAGCCTATTTAGCGGGCTAGGGGTCCTATAACCTAGACGCCCCCTTCTAACCTTACCTCCTTATATACGCTCCCCCCTAGGACTAACGCCCCGGTAGTATACTATTATAGCTACGCCTTACTAGTTTCTAGTTAGGGAGCGGCATATACTCCGTAAGCGCTATATATACTCGGGTGCTACGCTCTACGCTTTATCGCGGTTTTAGGTCTCCCGAATACGGCGATATACTTTAATAGTACTCTTTAACTGCTTATATCGTACACCTTTGTCGCCCTTTTGCGTACTTATATCGCGTATTTGCTACTACGCTAAACCGCCGTATCCGGCATTATATACGACGTAGTGTTTGTTTATGTATGTCCCTTATTTTAGCTATATACGGTTGTTCGCGGGTTAGGGCTTTATAGTCGCTCTTGCCTTCGGAGTAAGCTCGTTAAGCGTAAGGCTGTTATACGCGCTAGTTGTTAGGGTGATCTAGCGTATCTATAAAACAACCTCTATTTCGCGTTCTAACTTGTTCCTCTTCCTCCTTAGACACGACCGCTTCCTCTCGCCGTCGCTCTTGTTCCTTGCCTACTCCCTTCCTTCGCTTACTTATTTACTTACTTAATTAACGGTTAACATAGTTACCTACACTCGTCCGCGTAGTGTAAGCCGCGTACGCGCTACGACACTATCGCGCTTTAAGTTCGCAGCTAATTATATTAATCCGGCGTATCCGCCTTATACGGATCCTATATACGCGCGTTATACGGTTAATATTACTAAAGGCAATTTCAAGCGTTATAGCAAGGATAGAGACGGGCGCTATAGGCGCTGTTTAAGAAATAGCCATAGGTGTATTCTCGTAAGTCCTTAGTTTAGCCGCTTTACTAGCGTATGCGTAACGCTAATACTACGCAGATTCCTTAAGAATTCTAAGGTCGCTTAGTCCGCTTACTCGAGGCGCGTACAAGCTACGAGACCGTCGTGCGTACTTTACCCGGGCGCACCGTAGCCAATATTACTACGAATCCGGCCGCCTAAGCTACAGCCGATCTTCTGTTTCGTATCTAGCGCGAGTTTACGCGCTAGTAGGATGCGTATGTCCGTCTTGCGCGCCGTGAAGGTCGTCCGATCGGTCCTAGCGCCTAGCCGCCCTCCTCGTAGCAAGACTTTTAGCAACTCTAGCTTAATAAGTCGCGCGCGTAGACTACGGTCTTCCGCTAAATAGTAAGCTTATCGCCTACTCCTCGCATACCTTCGCACAATACTAACTTTTTATAGGCCGTCGGTATAGCTAATATCACAGCGTAGCTAAAGCGTAATAACGGCGATAGCTCGTCGAGTAATAGGGATAATAGCGATAGTAGCGATAGTAATAGAGATAGAGATAGTAGTGCTAATAATAGTAAGGGTAATATAGATAGTGATAATACTAGGAGCGACATATTCTCTAACGAGGATAAGGATGCTTAAGCTTTACATACGCCTCGGTAGAGATAGGCATTCGGGTTAGTAGCGTGCTTGCTTGCTTTTACTGTAATACCCCTGTACCGCGCGGAATACGCGTACTCCGCCTACGAACTTCTTACGCCGCTCTTTTGCCCTTTTTCCTCTATTCCTCCTAGTACTTATTCACTAGCTCCTCTGAATCTATATCGTACTTATACACCTACTTGTTGTACTCGGGTGTCTAGCCTTTCTACTTAATCTAGTACTACGTACCGCGTACGCGCTTCCTATAACCTACGATAGCTTTAACTTCCGTATATTCGCTACTATCGGGGAGCACTTCCGGCGCTAGCGTATTGTCTTTACGGTCACCCTTACGGTAGTAGTAGGGCTTTAGTAGGGAAACGTAAAAGACATCATGTATACGGTAGTCTTCTAGTAGGCTTAGCTAATACGCTTATATATTGTAGGCGTAGAGCACCTTAAAAGGCCCGATATACTTAGCTAAAAGTTTCTTAGACGGCGTAGCGAGGTTAATGTTTCGAGTACTTAGCATTACCTTATCGCCTACGGTAAAGATAGTAGGTTAGTGCTTCTCGTTATAGTATCGCGCTTAGGAGTCCTAAGCCTAGCGTAGGTAGGATTTAAGCTTTTCGCGTATCCCCCGTATACGCTCTGCTCGTTCCGTAGCTACGGGTACCTCCCCCTCTAGGCGCGCCCTCGGGCGCCCTAGGGATCCTCGTATACGTACCGTATATGACTTTAAATAGGGTCTCACCCGTAGACGAATGTCTACTATTATTGTATATAAATTCCGCGGACGGTAGGAGTGCGTACTAGTTACTCTACTTAACGTCCGCAAAGATACGTAGGTACGTCTTAAGCGTCTGGTTTTGCCGCTCCGTCTAGCCGTCCGTCTACGGATAGTAGGCTGTGCTAAGCCTACGCTTTAGCTATAGCTAGAAGCACAGCTTAGTCTAGAATTCCGAAGTGAATAGGGACCCCCTATTAGTAGTCTAACCCTTCGGTACCCCCTAACGGCAGACGATCTCTTCGTACACTACGTCGGCGAGGTGCGCGGCCTTCTAGGTAGATTTTGCGGGCAAATACCTCGCTATCTTAGAGTAGCGATCGACGATCACAAGCAGCGTATTATAGACGCTATTGCCGCGCCTACTCGGCGGTAAACCTGTAATAAAATCTATCGTAAGCTCTTCGAATACATTCTAAGGAATTAGGAGAGGTTATAATTGCCCGTAGGTCTTATGTCTATCGACCTTAGCACGCTAGCATATCGCATACGTCTTGTAATACTCTTTTACGTTAGCTTCCTAGTTCTTCTAGTAGTAGCTACGCTTAAGGAGCTTATACGTTCTAGCTACGCTAAAGTGTCTAGTAAGTAGCGTGTTATAAGACTGCTTTATACACTCCTATCTAAGAGTACGACTATTTAGTATATACAACTAATCGCTATTGTATAACACGTCGTCTTAGAATTGCTATCTAGGCCTGCTAGATCGTCGTAGCTCCCTCGTATTCGAAGAGCGCGCTTAGCTTATAAACGGATCCTCCTTCTAGAGGTTAGCTAACAGGCTAAGGAGATTAACGCTCGCGCCGTCTATAGCGTTTTCGGTCACTAGCGCTCTCGCTAGTAACCGTAGTACGTACTACGTACACTTAGTAGTACTAGCGGCCGCAAGCTGCTCCTCGCCTACGCCGTAATAGCTTACTTCAAATAATAAGTCGCTTACTTTTGCGATGCTTACTAGCGAGCCTATTCAGCTGCCTATACTTAGTTCGAGTAGCTTTAGCTTCTACTAGAGGGTAGGCAGTATACCTTTAACGTACGCGTTACGCACGAGGTAATCAGGACGCCTCGACGGGCCGTCCGCGGGATTCTTCTTCCTAGCCCTATAGACTATTTCAAAATTAAAACCGGACAAGAACGCTGTCTAGCGTGTCTGTTGCCCGTTTAGCTTATGTATAGCGCGTATACCGCGTAGGTTATTATAATCTATAATTAGGTTATTGTGTAGCGCGTACCCTCTAAGTATTTCCGCTACGCCTTGAACGTAACTACGATACTAAGCAGTTCTTAGTCGTATATCTCGTAGTTACGCTCCGTAGGCGCTAGCTTACGCGAGTAGAATGCGACTAGCCGCTAGTGCCTATCTTCGTCCTGTTAAGACATAATAGCACCGACGCCGAATTAGCTAGCATCCGTCTTAACACGGATTAGCTTCGCAGGTTTAAAGTAGCGTATAATAGGCGTATGTATAAAGCACGATTTCAATTTCTCGAGTGCCCTTTAGGCGTTTTCATTCTACGAGAATTCCTTCTTCCCTAAAAGAAGGTCGGTAATAGGGTGTACTACCTACGTATATTGTGCTACGAACCTACGATAGAAGTTCGTAAAACCTAGAAAAACCTAGATATCCCTAATGTTCTCTAGAACAGGCTATTCACTAATAGTGCGTACCCGCTCTAGGTCTGTACGCACCCTATCGCGCCCTACTAGGAATCCTAGGAATTCTACCTTATTAGTAGCGAAAGTATATTTCTCGGGATTAGCGTATAGATTAAAGCGCTCGAGGCGCTTGAGCACCGTACGTACAGCGCGCTAGTACTCCTCGAGGTCATCGCTGTAGGTGTAGATCAGGATGTTATCTAAGTAGACCACGTAAACCTAACCTAGCAGCCTAGCTAATACGTAATTAATGTAGTTTTAGTACGTAGCCGGGGTATTAGTTAGCCTAAAGGGTATTACTATATACTCGAAGTAGCCGTAGCGCGTACGAAACGCAGTCTTCTACTTATCGCCCTCCTTAATACGGATCCTATAATAGGCATCCTTTAGGTTAAGCGAGGTAAAGTAGCGTACGCCCTACATACGATCTAGCGTCTCGTTAATTAATAGCAGGGGATATCTATCTTTAATAGTAGCTAAGTTCAGCGTACGATAGTCGACACACAGTCGTAGCTTGCTATTCTTCTTTAGCACAAACATAATAGGGGCGCCCGCTAGGCTATTACTATAGTAAATCTAGCCCTTACGTAGCGCTTCCTATAAGTACTTACGGAGCACCTCTAGCTTACGCTCGGAGAGGTAGTACAGCGGGCTATAGTATAGCTTCGTATCTTCTAATAAGTTGATCGTATAATCAACGTCCTTATAGCGTAGGAGGATCCTAGTATCCGCGGTTAAGAATACCTTCTTATACCGGCGGAGTAAAGCCGGTCTCTCGTTCTTTAGGTGTAAGGCTAGTTGCTCGTTCCCCTACGACCTAACGTTTTAGATACGTACTACATACTCCTCGCTTGTATAGACTACGTGCCCTAGAAGGCACGGGACTTTATCGCTTTTCTCTAAATCCTCGAGCTAGATTAACTCTACTCGGGATATATTATTCACCCCCTAGTACTAGCGCTGTCGACCCGCATTAATCTGTATATTGTGTCGCTAGAGTGTGTAGTTACTAAGGAGTAGCTCTAGACTAGCCTTTGTAGTACTATAAGCTACGAGGCTGATTGTTCGTTCCTCGCCCGTATCGTCTACGAGGCGTAGGTCTAACGTATACGCGCCGAAGGTATACTTCCGCTTAGCGTCTAACTATCCTAGGGTCGGAAGTTCGCTTTCGATTTTCGGTAGGCCGAGGGCGACGATAGTAGACTAGTCTACTAGCGTCACAGCTACGCCGGTATTAATAACAGCGTTAACCTCGCAGCCTTCCCGATCTCCGCCGCTTACGTAGTAAGTACGTGTAATATTCGGCATAATATCGAGTGTCCTATGCCTAGCTACTACCGTTGTTACTAGGCTTTATCTTTTGCCAAAACGGTGTTTACCGGTTAATAGTTTAGGTTTCCTTTGTCTTTGCTTAAGGGACAATTCGGCGAGATATATCCCTTTTAACCGTATTCGTAGTATATAAGGTACAAATAATCCTTAGGTACACCGCTCTTGTTCGTTTTACTTTTCGAGTTGGATTTACGGTTATTAGTCTTACTCTTACTATCCGCTTACGTCGTGGTTGCTCGCTTCTTATTAGAGCTATCTTTAGTGTTCGCCTCGTAGGTACGCTTTAGCTAACCCTTCTTTACTAGGTTTTGCTTAAGGGTAGACGTAAGCGCGACGAGGTCGTTCTGCGTGTTCGGTATACGATAGGTATCGGTAATCGACATCTAGAGGTTATTGTATAGCCGGACGAAGAGGTACTATACCCGGTGGACTTCCGAGTAGGGATCTAAGTCCTGCTCGATTATCTCTAGGTATACGCTAAAGCTCTAGACGGTCTGACTATACTTTTAACGTGCGTATATATAGCGCTACGCCGCCTGTAAGGCTCGATTAACCGGGTCCGAGATAAAGTTTATTAAGAACTCCTTAAAGTAAGGCTATGTCGCCTCGCTAGTATAGCGTACCTAGTTCTAATGCGAGAACTATAAGTTACGCGGGTCCTTAATAAGGAACTGTATCGTATATATAATCTTGTTATAGTCTAAAGTAAAGTTCTCGGGCGTTAGGTCAAACGCTAATTCGAGGTCTTGTATAAAGAGCCGAAAGGCACTAATAGACTTTCTATTAAAAGGCTTAGGTTCTTTTAGGCGGAGAGTACGTCTTGCCGGCGCTATTACCTACGCTACGGGTACGGTAGCGGTCGCGGCTATAGTCTAGGCAGGGAAATTTCCTTGCCGTATTTAGCTAATCTCCGTCTAGTAATTCTCTAGCTCCTTTCTTATAGAGAGTAGCTAATACTCCTTGCGGGTAGCGCGTAGCTAGGCCTTAAGCTCTTTAACGGCGCTGCGGGTGCGCCCTTAGTCCGCGGGATCTATTACGCTACAATCTTAGTTAGCGTTTGGAGAAGACCCGTGTCGTTAAACAGGCTCGATACTTTCGACGGGCTAAGCCTGTCCTAATTAGGTTAGTGTCTAGATCTCCTTATTACTATCTTAAGTTCCGGGTGCGTTCTGTATACGCGGCTTATTCGACCGAGCATAAGAACGTGTGTTCGTTATTATAGTATCCTTAGGTCGTCCTTATAGGGAAGTTAATACAATGTGAGAGTACCTATAGGCTTAAACGACGTAAGGGTACTACTAGGAGTGAATACAAGTATTAACTTAGACTATTAAATAGGAGAGACCTTAGACAATATAAAAAGGGGTGCGCGGCGCCTACGCTTAGTATGCGCCTAAGGCAGAGCCCATTCGGCGGGCTAGGGGTCCCGTGACCTAGACGCCCCCTTCTGACCTCACCTCCTCATAGCTCTATACCGCTCGACCGTCGGTATGCTTTATAGCAGTAGTAGCGCTCTCCGCTATACCTTCCGCCTCCGGCTTACTATCCGCTATGTTATTATCCGCTATATCGGGCTCCTAGTATTTACCGCTAGACTCGGGTTCAGAGGGTTCCGCGGTAGTAGCGCCCTCCGCTACGGTAGTAGTACCCTCCGCTGCGGTAGCACCGCCCTCTATAGTAGCACCCTCGCTTTTATAACGCTTTATAGTAGGTACGACCACTAGCTACTTGCCGCTACTTTTAGCGGTAGATATAATAAAGACGTTACCCCCCTTCGAGCTATTTAGCGCCCTCTTCTTACGCTTCTTAGTACTAGCTAGCTTAGAGGTAGTTATAGCGGCGGCGCTAGTAGAGCTCGAGAGGGCGGAAGAGGGTAAGGGGGAGAGGGCCGCGTTACTAGCGGAGCTTGCTAGATTAATTAAGCTTGCTAGCGCCGGCAACAATATAATATTAACTAGATATTACGCCAGTATTACAAATGTAGTAGCGCGCTACTCGCTAAAATTAACAAGCACCTACTAGTAGTGCTTAAATCGCTACGACTATAGGTATAAGAACTACTAGGGGTGTAGCGGGTATAGCGGCGGTAGCTATAGGGGTAGTAGTAGGTACTCTACGGCTTAAGTACGCAATCTACAGAGAGTGGTCTAGCTAAGCTTTACTAATAACGCGCTAACGCTAATAGACTTAGAGCCATTCCTAATTAGGAAGTGGAATTTGTCTATATAGGTTATATAGAGCCTACATTGCGCCTACACAAGACTTATAGACGCTAGAACGAAAGTAGCTAAGCGTTAATATTAGTATCTACCGCTCTAAGAGCTCCGCTAATAACTATTGCCTTATCAGGCTCTGTACGACCTCGATAAGCTACCAAAAACCGGTCGAATGGAAAGCCCGGGCACTGTCGAACAGTGTCCGCGGCGCCGGGAGTCGAGGGTAGAGATTTGGGTTCGTCGCGGAGCAGGCAGTTGAGCGTTTGACTTCAGCCATGACGAACAAGCAACGAAACTGGGGAGCTGCCGAGTGCTGACGCAAGGTAACATATACGTATATATAAACATAGATACCTCACGTACAAGGGGGGGGGGGGCCGCTCGTCGTGCAAGAGCGAAAGACCCCTCCGCGCCCGGCCCCATCCCCTGCCCTCTCCATGTTTCCCCGCGCCGAGCCACCCCCGAACTAGCCACGCCCCATCCAGCCGGCACAATGCCACACCAGGTTCCTTGGTCGACCGACGTCCACGATCATCCCGGATCTTCCGCGCAAGAGATCCGCGACGAGTCGGACTGGAAACGGGCTTCTCAGCATCGTGTGGGCTTCAAGAGCCGGCATGGCCATCGATCGGGAATCACGCACGAGGATGACGAGCACACGGGGAACAGCCAACCCAATGGCGAAGCTGCGGACAAACGGTTGACCAACTTCCGCGATGTTGCGAGGAAGGGGCAGAGTTTTAAGGTGAAGCCTAAGGAATTGCCGTTGGGCTGGAGAGAGATGTTTGACTGCTCCGAAGAGGATATCAAGCAGCGCGAGCCCTGGCCTGCCAACCAGAAGAAGCAGCAGCAGCAGCAGCAGCAGCAGCAGCAGCAGCAACAGCAAACGAGCGGGTGCGATGCATCTACTACAAAAGTCCAGCGCGGCCAGCAGAAGAATGCGGATGAATCTCAAGAGGAACATGACTGGAAGCGGAAGAGCGGTGAGAGGGGCACGCATCACGACGCCTACTCCAGCACACAGGGATCGCAAGAAAACGACGACTTAGCAGAACGATACACACCGCAAGAGATTGCTCTACTGAGGGTTCTGCAGCACGAATCAGTTTACCGGCAAAGCCTCAAAGAAAACAATGGCTCCCACCCCAGCCCCCAGCAAAGGAACCGGACATCGATCGCGATTGACGAGAAAGACCAGTTCACCCCCGACAATTGGCTACCACGCTCCTCCGATCTCATACGCTTGACAGGTAGCCATCCAATGAACGCCGAACCCAACCTTTCTGAGCTATATAACGCTGGACTGATCACACCCAATGAGATTCACTACATCCGGAATCACGGCGCCGTGCCGCGTTTATATTGGGATTCTCACACTCTCGACGTCGAAAATGGCACGCTGAAGCTATCCATGGACGACGTCAAAACCCGTTTCACCAGTCACAACATTGCCGTCTCTCTGGCTTGCGACGGTAATCGTCGTAAGGAGGTAAACATGGTCAAGAAATCCAAGGGCTTCGGCTGGGGCGCAGCAGGCACTGGATGTGCGTATTGGAAGGGCGTCTTCCTCCGAGATGTATTGCTTGCTGCTGGTGTGGAAGAGGGCCAGTACAAGACACACGATGGGCGGCCTCGGTGGATCAATTTCGAAGGTTCGGACGAGCCGTCCGAGGGCAAGTATGCCACTTCCATCCCACTCGCGTATGCGATGGATCCCACGAGCGATGTTCTACTGGCTTATGAGATGAACGACCTGCCCTTACCTCCGGACCACGGCTATCCACTGCGTCTCATCATCCCAGGATATATAGGCGGACGATGCGTGAAATGGCTGGGAAGGATATGGACCTCCGACGACGAGAACTCAAGCCACTATCACATCTGGGACAACAGAGTATTACCTTCATTCGTCACAGACAAGGACGGCCCTTTTGCAAAAACAATGTTTGCTCATCCCGACACCGCTTGTAATGAGCAGAACCTGAACTCAGTTATTGTGAAGCCTGCTCAAGGAGAGAAAATCCCTTTGAACAAAGCCAAGAAGGGACAGACATATCGCATCGAAGGGTATGCTTACGACGGTGGAGGCCACGAGGTCCAGCGAGTGGAGGTCTCCCTCGATGGAGGCGAAACATGGCTCTACTGCATTCGTAGGCTCCCCGATTGCCCTGTCCGTCATGGCAACAAGTTCTGGACCTGGCTACACTGGCACGTAGACGTGTCATTGCTGCATTTGCTGCAGGCCAAAAACATCGTCGTGCGAGCGTTCAACGTCTTCAAGAACACCCAGCCACGGACCCTCGCATGGAACATCATGGGGATGATGAACAATTGCTGGTACACAGTCTCGGCCGAGCTTGCTCAAGACCATGACGGCGAGGGCCCGTCTGTGCTCTACCGGCATCCATGTGAGCCAACCGGCGACGGCGGCTGGATGAAACCGAGCGTCGAAAATCAGATTGAAGCCGTCAAGCAGAAGGCGGGCAACCCGCAGAAGCAGTTCACGAGGGAAGAGATCGAGAAACATGACAGCGAACAAGACTGCTGGATTGTCGTTGATAATACGGTCTACGATGCCACGTCGGTGTTGAGCTGGCATCCTGGTGGTAAAGCAGCCGTGATGGAGCACGCGGGTAAAGTTCATCAACAAACCTCTGACGAGTTTTCAAGTATACACGACGGCTATGCCTACCAGAAACTGAAGGAGTGCGCTTTGGGTGTCGTCACGGAGAAGACTGCAAATTACATCAAAGCCGAGGCAGAAGCCAGGGCGAAAGAGAATGCAAAAGACGCCACAAAGAGCAATGAAGACGTTGCGCTGCAGAAGCACCGATGGATCCCAGTGACGCTGGAGAAGCGCGATCAACTCAGCGAGGATACCCAGCAGTACACATTTCGCCTGCCAGACAAGAAGCCGACGTTGGGGCTCAGGACTTGCCAGCACATCCAACTTGGCTTCCATTTGAAGGACAAGATGCTGATCCGTAGCTACACGCCAACAGTGCCGCTCATACCATCATCCAAAGCCTCGGGCCAGCCGAACGGTACACAGCAAATAGGCACCAGTGAGGCAGCCGCATTAGAGGACGGCCAGGGCACCTTCAACCTCGTGGTCAAGACCTACTTACCCACGGATCAAGTACCTGGGGGCGCCATGAGCAACTTCCTAAACTGTATGACCATGGGCGAGAAAGTTGACATCCGCGGGCCCACCGGCGACATTGTCTATAAGGGCCAGGGCAACTTCGACATCGAGGGCGAGGAGCGCACCTTCACCAAAATCTCCCTCGTGCTCGGTGGTTCCGGTCTCACTCCGGGCTACGCAGTCATCGCACGCATCATCGAGAGCGGCGACGAGGGAGTGCAGATCCGCGTTGTTGACGCCAATAAATCGGAAAAGGACATTCTGCTGCGCAGCGAGCTCGACCGCTTGGAGAAGGAGGGCCATGGCCGGTTGAAGATCACGCATGTTTTAAGTCACCCGGCGGAGGATTGGAAAGGTTTGAAAGGGCATGTCGACGAACAGATCATCAAGGACAGCCTCTTCGCGCCGAGTGAGGATAGTGTCGCGCTGCTGTGCGGACCTCCTGCTATGATACAGAAAGCGGCTTTGCCTGCTTTGAAAGGTGAGCAGCGATTTAATGCTATCTCTCGTTCCATTACGGTACGCTAACTTGAACGTAGATTGGGGCTACGTCGAGGATGTCAACGTGTTTGGCTTCTAGTGCTTCGCTCGTACCTGAGATACAATAGCTTGTGCGTAGATCGACCGAAGCAATGTCGTTACTACGATGAAGCTTTGAAGTGATTAGTAAACAATCGCACGAAGTAGACCAGGTGCATTCGTTTGCTAGACATGTTTAAAGGACGATTTCGTTGTGGAGTCGGGGTCCAAACTGACAGAAAGCTGCTTTAAGCTTAGGAACGCAGTAACTAGTCGTGAAGCACGGCAGTCCACTTCGAATACAGAGGACTTGGAGGCCTCTCTTCACGACGCTAGCTACGACCTCGGTCTCCAAATTGCGAGAGCGGGGTTGCAAATAAGCCTTACAGATTAGGTCTCTCGGCAAACCGGAGCAAGCGATATACGTTCCCTAGAGTTTGCCGTAGGCATGATAACGTCTATACATAAATACATGCTCCACTTTCAAATGGAGTAAAGTAATTTGTAACCACAACTATTCTTCCTCTACTTTGTACGCAACAACAAACTATGATGCGCACTATAAAGACAGCCTAGGCGGTAGCAAGACGCTACCAACCTATAGTAAAGCTAACCCAATACGTTTGTATGCCCCCAGAATTCCAAACAAACAATCATAGGAAAGTTAGTATAATTTTTCGGACGACAAACTTGTAGATATAGGCTATCAGCTTGGTGAAAAGCTACGGATAAACCCAAGTAGTTTTGAGGAGGTCTTCAAAATTGAGCTTAGGAAGGAGTTGAAGGCGGGTACTAATTTACTTAACAATCAAATATATAATTATCCCTATAAACACTGAACTAGGACAAGTAAGACGCTAAAACATTAGTTACTCCTACATATTCTAGAGTTCTAATGTTGTTATAAAGGACTATTATTTAGTCTATATCACTTCAAAAATAGGAGTTTTGGCTTTAATTTACTATAGCTTATAGGATGGGGTTCTACAATATAGACCTAGAATTACGGAGCTATAGCAAAGTATTGTGATAAAGTTGTAATTAACATCTAAGAGCGCGCTCTTCTTACTTTAGTCAAATAGGTAGGGCGAGAGGGGCGATCCCTATAGTACGCCTTAGGTCCGTAGGATCCACTCTATTATCTCGCTATTTACTATTACCCGGGAGCGGAGGTTCGAGAGACTAAGGGAGTAGATTACCTCTGCCTAGTTTGGGGTTAGGGTTAGGCGGCTAGCTTAGGGTTAGGGTTAGGGTTAGGGTTAGGGTTAGGGTTAGGGTTAGGGTTAGGGTTAGGGTTAGGGTTAGGGTTAGGGTTAGGGTTAGGGTTAGGGTT